>JAANDH010000084.1:161115-241480 GCA_011799765.1 Nymphaea thermarum | reverse complement strand
CAATTCTTCAAAGGACAATGCGCACCTGATTGGCTTGCTGTGCCATTAGGACATGTCGCATATCTTTAGTATTACTGATCTTGTTGGAGTCATATTCTTTCTAGCCAAGGGACAATCGGATCTAGAAAAGCTCAGTAGGTCTATGTATTCCAGCTACGTCTAAAGAAGCCGTCCTTGAGAGCATCGATTGGGAACACCAATGAAGATCCAAGTACAAGTCGAGGCTCAGGACTGACTGAGGCATAGATGAGGAGGTCTGCTGGTGCTAAGGCGAAGCAAGTTCAACCCTTCATGGGCATAGCAGGCTCAGTTGGAGTTTTGAATCATTCCGTTTGGACCCTTCATTGTATTTTATTTGGATCCATTCTGTTAGTGTTTATTGTGGCATATAAAATCCATACATCCCCTCTTCTTTTAGTTTTAGTTGCTGGTTTTGAGACACCTCAATTACTCTTGTTTTAGCTCCCTCGTTAGCTCAATTAACTTCCTTTTTGTTTCATTTTTCCACTGCTTAATTGTGAGTTAGAACAGTTCTCTTTCCCATTGCATCAGTCTTAAATATTCTCCTTGCATTTCAAGTTGATACCATGCCCGGAAGCTGATTACTGTGATTTGGGGGTGTTGGAACGGTTTCATATGATAAAAGAAAGAGTCGGCATTGTTTCCAAGGCTTTCCAACGGTGGAGCAAAAATGATTGTTTTGGGCGGTTCACCAAATAAGGAAGACATCACAGAAGCGTAGATGAGAGACTCTATAACATATGGAGTGGGTACTAAACGTTAAAAGTATATTACACATTGGCATGTATCCGGGCGTTCCGGCTGGGGAAAAAATCAATTAATAATTTTATAATATGTTGGCTGTTGCAGGTCTGGTACGAGCGAATATTTTAGGACCCCTGCTTGTATTGGTTTTGCTTTCGTATTTATAAGGACCCGTTCTCGTACCATTTTTGCTCTCGATATGATCGCATCGAGCAGACATGACATGTGTGTGTGTGTGTCTGTCTAGAGAAAGAAAGAGAGTGTGTGTGTGTCTAGAGAGAGAAAGAGAGTGTATTTTTCGGACACAAAAAACCACTACTGAGAAAGATGACGAACCACTGCCAAGCCCGGATTAGATAGCCCAAACAATTGTCTGGAAGCATGTTTGTTATTTATTTCTTTCCCTTTTTTAACTCTGATTGAGAGAAAAACATTATACACTGAACGGGAAAGGCATAAATTTGAAGACCTGGATCAAACTTCAATTATACAATTACGCTGCTTGAGCTTCTCGTTGGCGCCAAAGCTCGCCTCAACTCAGAAAGGAGCACGTTATGAACTGGACTGCTTTCATCAGCTCATAAATAATCGCATAAGAAGTTCGGTGAGTGCACTGGATTCTCTTACAAAGATGTAAGGCGTTAGAAGCGCTCAGCCCGTTTGGTAAGGGAAAAGGGCAAAAGTGACAGTTGAGGAAGCTCCCAATCCATGATGTGTCCCTCTCAAACTGCAACATAGAGGGGACTCAAAAGGATTTGCTTTTTCACTTGTTAGAGGCCGACCAAATATGCACTAAGTGATGGGGAAAGCATCCTTGTTGCAAGCACAAAAAAAGGAAAGAGCTAATCGACTTCATGCTGCCAAGCAAAGGGAAGAAAATAAACAAGAAATGTTTTGTACAAATGCTTGGGGATCAGAGGAAGGAAATCAATGAACAACCCTTCTATTGTGCGGAACATGGTTGCGTAAAAGAGAATTAGAGGGACATATATGGCATGCTCCGACAGCTTCATAAGTCAAAGCTACAAATTCAAAGAGGAATAAATGAACAGAAGAACTGTATTTTAGTGTCAGAAAAGCATGATCCACAATGCTTGACGAGTACATACATGTGGAGGAAAAGAGAAGACTGAACTGGCGAGCCTGCTGATGTGAGTCAAACATCAATAATTTCGTGCCTTCATCAGTACGAAATACTTGCCCCGAGAGAGCCACAAATTGAAAATTTTCATCTCCAGTGTCTTACTCGTTTCCTTCTCCCCAGTTTAAAGTTTCCAATTTGCTAAATTTTTTTGTTTCGAACTTGAAAACTTTTTGGGCTGCCGACTAGCATGCTTCCACTTCGAGCTTCTTTTCAATCACCCGGAAAGAGAACCAGAAACCCACTCCTCGTTTGCAATTATAGGAGAGAGACGTATTTTCAACCCAAGATGAAAGAATTTTTTATTAAACAAATTATCCACGAAATAGATTGTATCTTCAGCAAAAAATTATATAGAGAAAAACCCTTCTCGGAGGTCAGAATGCATATTCAAGAGAAACATTAATGAAAAAATCTTTGTCCCACGATATTCTTATGAAAATTCTCGTTGTTCTTAATCTTTAAAAAATATAAGGGTCACTTGTGCTCAACAATAATGAATTCCACGATTCGTCGATTCCCTCACAGAAACTGCAGCGGGCATTGCTTCTGTACTACAGAAAACATGCACTGTAAACATATTACTGGTGACTGACATGATCGTTTACATACCTCTCCAAGTTTACCTGAACATGACACTCCAGCTTACCATCGACGCACCAGGCTAGTGAATCCTGAGATCATTTACAAGTATAAAGCTAAACAACTTAGTCAAAGTAACATGCAAACAATATGCAACCATACGGAAGAAGAAAGAAGCATATATCGTATATATATATATATATATATATTAAACTTGATCTTGACATGGACTTATACATATTATATACATATATAAAGTATAAACATCATCCTCCAGTATGTGCAGATCTCATGTGTGCGTAGCAATCATCACTGGAAGGGAATCCTGCCAAACAAACCCAACAGATGTGATTCCCACATTTACACTCCACATGATTACATCCGTCCACCTTCTCTATTGTGTATCCACAGGCTAGGCAGTTCTTTACATGTTCTTTTCCTCTCTTCCACTCTTTCAGTGATCTATCTGGGTCCTCCTTGAACTCCTTGTATTGCTCACACGTCATGAAAGGATGAGATTCTATGTGGCACTTGGTGCATATCTCTGCTGAACATGCTCCACAGATGAACAACCCAACAGGCGACTCAGGGTCAGCAACTTTGTACACGGACGGGCAATCAGGGGTTGGACAAAACCTGTATTTACCCCCACTGGAAGCCACAAAAGCCCCTACAGATGCTCTGAATAGCTCGTCTAACTGCTCACTAGAAAGAAGGGACCTCAAATCTACCAAAAAAAAAGGCCTTTTACATCCCTCATGAATGCAGCATAGTGGGAACCCATCCCGACTGTGTATTGCAGCTTCGATTTGGTCTATCAAACAAAGCCTACAGAACTCATGCCCACATGCCTCAAGCTTGAAACCATCTTCAACTTCACTCAAACAAATTGGGCATGTGGCTTCGTCATTGTGCATTCTGACTTGCCGACCACTCATATCCTGTACAATACCAGCAATTATATTTTCGATTTGATGTTTTTGTTCCTTGCTCCCAGAAAATGAGAGTATGTGCCGACGAACATTGAGCTTGAAGTCTACCCCAGCCACCTTCTGCTTGAGACCATGCAAATCAGGTCCAAAAAGGCGGACTATCTCTTTCATCAGATTATGTGGCATCTCAGCACCACGGAGGTGGATTTCGCATTCCTTTTCTCTGTGAAGAGCCAATAAAGATTCCACCAATTTTTTCTCAGCTAGAGCAATTCCCTGTTGAGGTCCAAAAGCTCTTATGCTGAGGTTATGCCTGTCAAATAAGATATATGTCCCTGTTTCTCTCTCCAATGACTTCAACAGTTGGACACCCACTTGTGTAAATAGTAGTTGGAGCACACTAACCGTGAAATCCACCTGAGTGATGGTTTTTCCTTTCATTAGCTTCTCGAAAGACAACCGACATTTTGCAACAGTACGTAATGCAGAAGCAACTATTTTCACTCTGAAGGAACCACTTCCAGTTCTCTCCATACTGATGACGGCATCTGTGCAGCAAGTAAAACAAGACATCTTTTAGAATATCATAGGCTTGTCCTCAGGTTCCCTCTACGAAATTTAATTTGTTTGGATCTAGTAATATATCACCCAATAAAGCAGTAATAAATTTGGCTCTTCATGAAAATTCAGCAGTAATATAAGAAAGTGACAGAAGGTTGGACAACATAACAAGTCCACCCTCACACATTTCGTTCTTTCATGAACAAATTCAGCTATAAAAGGGCCCAAAATTCTTCTTTACATCTTAACCCTAATCAATTAGTTTTCAAAAGAAAGTCATGGAGGCAAGGGGACGCTGCTTCAAGATAGAATCAACAAATTGATGCTAATGCTGGTCCGACACCATTGCAGAAACTTTATTATGTCCCACCAAATGACATTAAGAGAGTTGGAGTGATTTTGCAATAAAATTTACAGAAGCTTTGAAAGTCGAATCTTCAAAAAATTTTCTGTAATCCATGTCATTCAACAGATCCAAGATTCCAAAGTATTTTCGGTTCAATATCAAATATACTGCCTGGAAATGGTTGCCTTTAACATCACAAGTTGGTGGATAACTGAATAAGAATGTCACATGAGTTGATGATGAAGGATGATGTACTTACAATTGACACACAACTAGTCCAATTGTAGAATTTTGTATGTTGTATATATAGTGATTGGCAGAAACCAGACCAACAAGTCAGGGACGAAAAACAGATCTTTTGAATATGATATTTAAAGAGTTTTTTTTTTTTAAATCTAAGCAGTATGATCTTAAGGATAGGTTGATGAAAAATATATATTAAGTTGATCATTTTTTTGGTTTGAATAGTGTTTTTAACTTTTTATAATAAACAAAAATGAATGGCTCTCACAGAACCAACATTTCGATAATAGAAAAAATGAACATTTTTCATAAAAACAACTTGATTCAAAGCATGTTTTATAGAAAAATAGTTTCTATAAATATATTAGGATGTTTATATTTTATTTAAAATAATTTTTTTAACAAAAAATTAAAGGGTTTAGTTTTTGTCCCTGACCAGTGCCTGGTTTTTACCTCTCTCTCTCTATATATATATATATGTGTGTGTGTGTGTATGTGTGTGTGTGTGTGTGTGTGTTTGCTATTTTCCAGCAAGTATGGACTAAGCAGATATTGTAGGATATAGTTTCCAGACTAATCAGATACTCCCAGAATCAAGACCAATCGGAGATCAAATAGATTATCTATATTTAGAGGTCACAGATTAAAAGTTTCCGTTCGCTAAAAAAAAGCAGCAAAAGATAATTGAAGATTAAAAAGAAAAAAGAAAATTTACTAGGCGTCCTCACTTCACCATTGAAAATTTAAAAGGACCTTAAGAGAACACAATATTATTTTTGTGCAGATGTACATATGCATGCGCAACGTGCACAGTCTTTGACTAGGGGCTGGGCTGCCTAGGCACCCAACAAAAAATTCTAAAAGTTCTTTTTCTACTTTTCTTTCTTTATTCCTTTTCTTCTTTTTCTATTTTCTACTCTTATTCTTCTCTTTCTTTAATTTACTGTTTTTGGCCCACCTAGGTCCTCTTTAAGACCTGCCTGGCACTTTTTGACTAATACTAAGGGCAACACACAAAAGAAGATGGTAGACACACAACTGCCCACCCTCTTATTTTCTTCCATATATTAGTTTTTATGCAACCACAGCAGCACAAAGATGGCAACAATCTGAAATACTGCAAACAAAGAACTGGCCTTTATGTTGATACTCCTACGTCAAAAGGTTTATACTCAACCTAAAAGTAAGGTACTATGCAATGAAAAGATGTCAACAGAAGAGAAGTAGTAAACGAAAGATGGAAGAAGTACTTGACAATGTTCACATCGGAAACACATCAAACCCGAAAAGAACACAAAACAAATAGACAAACATAAGCAAAAACCTGAACAAAGATGCATGGTTCACACTCATCAACCATAAAGTATATAATAAGGCAATCCAATGAAAAGAATGAATTAAAAAAAAAATTAAGCAAAGTTGGAAATAATAATACTAGGAAATCTCATCAAACACAAGGAAAAGCACACTCAACAACTAGACATAGGTCAAAATACTGAACAAAATTTTATGGTTCACAACTGATGCCAGTAAAGTGTATAACTAGGGAATCAATATCATAGACGGCAACCTAATGGTTGAACACCTATCAAGCAAGCCCTTGTGCAAGACACATATTGATTGACTAAAAGACACGGTTAGGAAGAAAATAGGAATTTGAAGGGAAGAAAATAAGTCTAACAAGATGATGGAATTCAACACTAAAAAAAAAAACAAAACAGAAACAAAGAAAACAGTTCAGAATATCAAGAATATCCAACATCAAACAACCAAAACAGGATATTGAAAAAAAAAACAGAATTACATTAAGAACTAAGTGCAACATGACACCTTTTTGAAATTTCATTTTCTCAAACAAAGACTCCAGGTCCTTCTTGATAACAAAATATACAGAGGAAGGACATGAGACTAAGCTTTGGAATATGTGTTCACAATGTACTCTTTGCCAAGGAAGGCAACAAGAGAGTGCTTTCCCATGAAGGTGATCCAAAGCCATTGCTGCTCTGAGATGAAGATTTCCATCAAAAGTAATCCAAGCCTTCATCAAATAATCTTTTGGTTCAGAATTAAACACATGGACGTGGCACTTATCCCCAGGTACAAAATCAGTGATTTCTTTAAGAAGAGCTTCCTCACAAGCGGTACCAGAAGGCTGATGGACTACTTCTCCTCGTAATAAGTGAACATCTAGTATTTTCCTTGTTGTTCTATTTCTCAATGCCTCCCAAATTTCAGCTTCAAGAACATCTTTACCAAGTCCCATTATGACAGCAGAATCTGGAAATTTTGTGCTAACATCACAATGTACATATCTTCCACCAATCAGCATTGCCGAACATTCTTCTGCGACAACAGTGACATCATTAGGTGCACATCTAATGATGGCAACACCCTTGCTTTGCCTGCGAGGCCATGTGATCTTTGCCTTGACTGCAGGAAAGGAAAATACTTTAGGATCAACACCGAAGGCAGGCCTGAAAGGAAACACCTTTAGAGAAAAACCATCCAGTTCTACTTCATTCAATTTGATGACCGCCATTTCCGCAGCTTCCGGAGAAAGAAACGTCACTTTTCCCCATTTTTCATACTTATCACCTTCTTGTGAAGCAGGAGGATACTTGTGAAAATTAGCTATACTAGACGTACAATTGTCAAACAACATAAGCAGTTCTTTATCATTAAGACACTTGACCTTAGGATGAGAAACTTCAACTGTTAGAAACCTTTTCTCCAGTTCCAAATGCTTTACTTCAGCACCTGAACCAAACAATGCAAAAGGAGGAGAGGTACCATGCACTCCATGAAACAAATATTTCTCAATGCATTCATTTTTACTCCATTTTGTTTCACACTCAATTGAACAGTTTACCATGTTAAAAGCCTTATCCAAGGATTTCACAGAAGCAAATACTTGGACCTCTCTCCTGTCAAAATCAACATCAACAAAAATTCGGTCATCTTCACATGACTTTCGAATTTGTGAAATAAGACATTGCAAATTAGAATTTGATTTTCCACACAATCTTCTCAAAATATTATTTCCAATTCCAGAAACAATTTTCTTCTGCATTATCCGATTACCCAGTTCCAAAGCATCAAACAAGGGAGGAGTTCCAATGGCACTAAGACATTCTTGGTCAATGGCAGTTACACAAACCAAATATTGCCTTGAAACAGACAGAAGCTCACCATAAACGACCCAGTTAGGCTTTTGGCCATATGCTAGAAGGGAACATGAGGGATGGAGCTGTATTAGTTGCCCTGTCATTGCTACTTCATAACCAAGACGGTCATGTCCACTAAACACAGCAACATTCTCTGAAAGAGACGAAAGTATAACCATCTTTAGCATATTATCATGCTTGCTAGGCAGATGTGGTTCCCATAACCAATATGAGGGAATGATTATATTAAGCTCATGCCTGAGGCAGTATTCTAATTCAACTACAGCTTCTTTGCATCTCCGCATGGATTTAGCATTGACACTGTTCTCCCAGCACCATATATTCTTCCTAGACTTGAGTGCATCTTCCCATTCCTTATAAACAGCAAGGAGAGTGAATAGATCACCATTAGGATGGCAGAACTGAAGCTTGAGACAATCAGACCTTGTTTTCTCCTCGGCACTGCCAATTCTGCAAAATATGCTACTTGCATTTGCCATTACAGCAGCAAGAATAACACCTTCCCGGCGTAGACCATAGTCAAAGCTACAAAGAATAAGTTTACCAAGTCGAGGCTCAATACCCAGTTTTACAAGGCAACGGCCACAATCTGTCAACTCCAATGTGTTATTCTTGCAGATCACAGCACCCAAATGAACCAAATTTCTTATAGCCAGTTCTATTGCTTCTGGACTGGGAGAATCTACAAATTCAAAGTCTAGCACATTAGTAATGCCAAGAGCAACAATCTTCAGAACAGCAATGCCAAGATGAACCCTTCTGATCTCTGGATCTTGGTGTGATTGCATAGACTGGAACTCTTGCTCTGAATAAAGCCTGTAACATTTACCCGGTTCTGTGCGCCCAGCACGGCCGGATCGTTGATTGGCAGAACTTTGGCTGATCTTACATACATTTAGTACATTTGTGCCAGTTCTCGGATCAAACCTGCTCTCTTTGACCATACCAGAATCAATCACATACTTCACCCCTGGAATGGTCAGAGAAGTTTCTGCCACATTGGTTGCAAAGATGACTTTCCTCTTGTCTGGATAATCCTGAAAAACACGACTTTGCTCATCACAGGACAGTTTCCCATGCAATGCCAGTGCAACAGCAGAAGGGTTCTGAAAATTTTCGCAAGCCCACTCAACTTCTGCCTGCGAAGTCAAAAAGGCAAGAATAGACCCATCCTTCTCTGTCTTGTGAATTTTATTGGCTGTCTTAACAACGTCAATAACGTATGAGCAGCTTAGAGAACTGAGACTTGAAAAATTAGCGTTTGAAGGATCCAACGAGCTTGGAACATACTTAATATCAACAGGATAAGTTCTTCCCATCACATGAAATGTGTCACAGCCGAAAAAGTACTCTGAGAGCTTCCTTGCATCAGCTGTTGCAGACATTATAATGAGCCGAAGATCAGGTCTTTGGAGCAGCAACTTTTTCACCAAAGCCAAAAGAAGATCGGTATTCAAGCTTCTTTCATGAGCTTCATCTATAACAATAAATGAAACCCTGGACAAGTTTTTGTCAAGCATGAAATACTGGAGGAGACAATTATCTGTCATATAGATTATCTTTGTATTTAACTGTTGAACAGAAGAGTAAGAAGGATAGCAAATCACAGACTTCCCAATATAGCACCCACGGCATTCTTCTCCCACCCTTTGTGCCAAAGATATAGCAGCAATCTTGCGAGGCTGGGTGCATATAACTGATCCATCCCTTGTTAACGCTGAATCTGCAAGATATTGAATTAACTGAGTACTCTTGCCACAGCCAGTTTCCCCGGTCAAAATCATAACCTGCAAGCAGATTGAGATGCAACAAGATTAAAAGGAATGTACAAGAAGCAAAAAGAAGGAAAAATCAAATCCAAGAAAGCAAATAGAGAATTAAAAAAAAAAAAAAACTAAGAATAGCATGATAAAGAATGGTTTTGTGAAAGCCATCAGATATTAGAGATTAAGATAAAACCATATTCTGAAAAGTTTCAAAAACCTGTTGAGTAACGTGAGACTAATATTCAAGGGAAAGGACTATATTGAACCACCATAAAGGAGCAGTCCAGCATACAATCTCTGGAAGTAAGGATGAAATCTGATAAATGTTTTGCAGGCTCGCGCATTCATGATAGACTACCTGCAACGTCATTTGCTGAAAGGCAAGAGCTTTTCAAATTTGTTTTATTGACTCAACCAAATGAAAAAAAAAAACTACATTTTGTCTGCTTGTTCACAGTGAAAATAATAATAATAAGAAGAAGAAGAAGAATAGACAGAAACTAGAAAGGTGCAGTTTAGAAGAAAAAATGGTAAAAACTAAAGAAAGTAGAAACATCAGTTTACAAGTAAAAAAACGGTACAAACTAAGATTGGGCGCAGACCCACAACTCACAGCTCCAGCTAACTAAGCATATGCCAAAAAATATATCTTATAAAAAGTTAAACATACACAAAACACACACAAATATATGATAAATGTTACTTGAGTTCAATCCATTGTAGCTAAACATTTTCCTTATAAATGTGGTTTTTATGAAAATAACCATTCAGATGTGGTATCCAAGTTTAAAAAACCTAAGAACAGGAAGAAAGAAAATCTCATTCTTTCTCTGACTAGTACAAGGGTTTCAAACCAAACTCTTGAACTTTTTCCCTTCCAATATCCTATATATACGTCAAAGGTTTTTGTCCATTCCATGTTTTTGGAACATGGAGATCTCATCCATACAGTTAGTTCTGTAAAACATGTAATCATAATACCAATATTTAACTAGAGTATATTGTTGTCACAGGATAACTTTTTAACAGATGTGGTGCCAAAAGTTGGACCAAAAGAGGAGTGCTTCTAGGTACTCAGCAAACTAACATACAGATTTTATCTCACATAGACCATCAAATGCGCAATGACCGCAAGGCACCAAAACACTCATGCAATCAAATGCCTTTGTGATAACCAAATGATTGAAGGATGATTGTTGTGGGAAGAAATCCCCAATCGAGCCAGTTGTCACTGTCTCATAAGCAGAACAGCAATAATTGCTTGCTTGAGGCTGAAATTTCCCTTTGGTAAACCTCAAGCCACACAATTGCAATTACAGCCTATACATCCAGTAAGATACTTAGCCGCAGCCCACATATGCTCCCCTGCTCCAACTTGGCACTATCCATGGGAACTTGCTGATGGTTCATACTTGGCTAACTATTCACTGCCTTGTGCACTTACCTGCCTTGTCTCTATACCTTCCTTGATTTCAAAATTCTTATAAAATCCAATCTACATATCGGATTTTCGTGATTTTTGTATCTTACATTTTCGGACAAGTAAAATTCATCTATATTGTAGGTTTCATCTAAAAAATATTCAAAATGTTGAAAAAGCTGGCCAACCCCAGTGGCCAGATAGACACCCCAGCTACATTTGAATCTAAACTCTCTGACTATAGGTAAACAGCTTCAATCTCCAACGGACTGTCAGAATTTCAACACTAGTTCACTGTTCAACATCCACGAACTTGGATCCATACACAAGAATGGTCAACTTTTTGTCTGGGCTCCCAAGTTGATCCAGAACAGATGCAAACGGCTAAGAAACGAACATCTCCAGAAGAAATCTTCAGTTTCTATGTACATAAAATGCTTTTGCATTAGGTCTAAGAAAATACACTCATGCCTGCAACAGGTCAAAATGCTTTTGCATAAGGTCTAAAAGAACACAATCATGTCTGTCATAGATCTTCTTAAGCTTGGACTGAGAAAGTCACGGTAACAACTTACAGCAGACCATTGAGTGGAGAAAATCTATCAGGAGTCTTTTACCCACGTGAGCTTCTGAATGACGGTTAAAGCTTACCCAATTTTATCCTGCTATCTGACGACCTTTCACAGGTATTAACTTCAGGCTGATTCCAGCTCGTAAAAGAAAATCTGTCATACTGTATAGTGTGCAGTATCAGCCAAACAATTCCCTTTCTTACCGTTCCTTCTTACTTTTGTTAGGCATTTGAGGACATGGGGCACCATTCTGGCCCACGAGAAACCGCACACCTTATACAATCCACTGTCTGGTAGTTGTCCAGCAATGCAGATACATGATCCAGGAAAAATACTGTCACAGTGTCATATAGTACCAAACAGAAGAGAATTTAAGCGATTAAACTGAATACATCTAGGCGACAAGGCGGAGCACGTCGTTTGGCAGTTTCTTATTATTTCAGTCGTCCATATGAACAAGTGAAGCTCCTACAAGCAGGATAATATGAAAAAAGCTTCAAGGTGATAACAATTGCATCAATAGGGTTCAAACTTGGTAGCGACAAAAACAAACTGAAATTGGGGGAAAAATAAAGATTGAGAAGACCAACCTGACGAGAATGGATGTGGTTGAGAATTTGGCGCCTGCAGGAATAGATAGGCAGCCCTTCTTGAAGCCTCCGGCACTCCCTCAACAGAACGTGGTGAATCCTGTTCCAATTAGGCTCCTGATCATCGCCGAGCCAGAATAATTCGGCCTCACTCTCAATGGAATCCTCACCCGAGAGCTCCAGAAACGACGTGACAGCGAGCATCGCACTCTGGAACTCCTCGAGCCGCTTCGCTATCTGATTCCTCTGTACATTGAGGCCTTCCACCTTCTGCTGCAGTGCCCTGAACCTCGCCCACACGTTTTTCCCCTTCATCGCGGTCTTAACCTCCGCCACCTCCTTCTCCACCACCTCGAGATTCTTCCTGCACCTCTGTACTGCGTCGCCCTCAAGAAGCCCATCAATGTGCGAGACGAACACCGACTTCAGCCTCAACGCAAGCTTCTCGCGGTTGGCCGTAGACCAACCAAAGGCACGAAGTTGAGGGGTGAGAAAGTGGCCCCCGGCAAGCCTGCCCACCCAGATCGCTATGACGGCCTGCGCTGCGTCGTCCCATTGCCGGTATCCGAGCAGTGCAGCTACGACGCCTGACTGGAAAACTCGCGTGACGTCCGCAGTAGGGCATGCCAGAATCACTTCATCGATTTCCGAAGATCGAAACCCCTTCCATCCCGACGCCACCAATTGCACCTCGAACTCCGGCCTCGCCCTCCGACCGTAGGCCGAAGAAAAGTGTGACGGACCCATCCTCCTCATCTCCCTCCCATTCCAACTCGATTCCTCTCTTTCTCCTTCCTTCTTCTCTGTCCTTTCCTTTTGCTCTCTCTTGCTCCTTTCTGCTGTGAAACCTTGCAGAAATCTTCGCGCGCAAGGGAGAAGGAAGCGTTACGCCCGCAGACGGAAGAAGGCGTCGCCTCGACTATTGTACCAGGTAAGTAAGCTTGGCCCCCTCCGTCAAGTAAAGTGGAAAAAGGAAAGAGGGGAGACTGCGCCTCAAATGCCCTCCTCTTTTCCTTTTAATCACAAAGCTTTCGCCGTCATTGCTGCTTACTAACTACACACTAAATTGTAAATAAATAGCACGCAAGCAACGCAACCCTTCCCATCGTCAAAAAACGGCCTTCCCAAAATAAGAGATAAAGCAAGTGACCCGAACCTACGGCTGCAGTGAGAGTGGGAGGCCGTGTGGTGTGGGTGGGCTGGCCGGGCCTGGGCCTGCCTGTGGCTTGACAAAAGCAGGGTTGGACTTGGACACCCTCGCTTGGCTGTGGCCTGATCGCTAATTTGACCCGTTTCATGACTCCTATATATGTATATTATGTATTGGCACGTAAGATATGATGGTTGAGAGAAGGGCCGGTGCCTACCGGCGTCTTGCCGAGGAAGATAAATGCATCGAGGGAAGGACAAAACAAAATAAAAGGTAGAGAAATGGGATTTAAAGGTTCTATATCGGGATTTAAAGGTTCCACATCGGGTTGTAAATGGGATTTAAAGTCTAAAATAACATTTTTCAAAATTTTATATAAGATAATTTTATATGTAAGTTTTTCTTTTTAAATTTGAGACCCTCGGGTCCGCTCTCATTTAGGGGTGTTGATGTGGTTGGAATTGTGGAATTTAAAAAAAAAAAATATTTTTGATAAAATAAAAATACGTTATCATGCAAAGAGTTTTGATTTTAGAATTATAGGCTTCTTTTTTAATCAAAATTTTGGAATTATGATTCATCTTTAAGGGATGGAATTATAATTACAAAATTTTAGAAATTTTCTTTAAGGGCACACTATGTTTTAATTCATCAATACTAAAATTTAATTCATTTTTTATCAAACACATTTTTTCAATTATAGAACAAATTTCAAAACTATCAAACCCCAAAAGAAAGAAAAAAACTAGAACTTGAATTTTCATTCGGAACCACCGTTGTCCGGGTAGGATGGGGATCCACATCACCTTCTGCCCTTGCCACATCCGAAGCATTACCAAAAGGATGCACCATTTTTTTGGACGTCACATGCTATCGGCCGCTTAAGTCCTTCAACAGCAGTCATGCTCTCGTGAACCCTCAGTGGCAGCGACGTTCCCTTTTTCAGTTTCTTCCAAAGGATGGTCCATCCGAATTAACAGGTTCCACGATCTTCCAAAAAATTCATCTAAACAAATACTTAGTCTAAAATGTAAAGCTCCTTTCCAATAATGAAGAAACTATTTGTACAAACACGCCCATCAAATGAATAAGCTGAGTAGTTGGGGCTAAACGGCCGCAATAATTTATTTCCGTAATTGCCTGCCTCCGCCGGCCGGCCGGCTGGCTGACCGGAGCTCGTCCACGTTTCGCTCACATCAACTGTGGGCCAAATAAAGAAAACCTTCCCTCCCAAGTCTCTGCGTCTGCCGCAGAAGGCGCGATAATTAAAAAGAAACGTAATTCTTCTCCGTGAGGGAAACGATGCCAGAAAAAAAAGAAAGAAAGTGAAATTGCCTTATTATTTTCTTTAATTACAAAAATGCTCCTAAAATTTTGATATATTAACAACCACCTAACTTTTGAGAATTCCCATTTTTCTTTCCTGGATGAGAAATGAATTCTTAAGGACACGCCCCCCTTTGACTCCTTTTGCGGCTTTAGCCAAACATGTTCGTCATAGCCGGACAATTCAAAGTCGATTTGAGCCTCTATATGCTATTTGGCAACGTGTAAAAATTTAATTGTTTTTTTTTCTTTTTCAGAACTCAACAAAAAGTCCAAAACTTAGGAATGGATGAAATATTTTACAAAATTCTACATTCGAAAATTGTTTAATATTGATCACCTTATTTAATATTTTTAATAAAACTTATAGCTGCTTTCTAAGGTTCATTTGTAAAATTAGAATACATTCTAAATAATAAAAATTTGAATGACGTCTGAATTCTCTCTAATTTAAACGCTTATTTAGTTATTTACTATGAACTCATTCAAAATTTAATAAATGAATGAAACACATCAATTATATTTTAACTTAAAATTTTGCATAATAGAATAACTTATCAAAATTTTCATCGGAACGATCTTAAAGAACAGTTTCAATTTAGTTATGAAAAACACACCACGTGTAATGATAGCATATAAAGCATAAAATTTCACACATAACTTTCATCATGTAAATTCATCACAAAAAATAAATTTTCAACTCGCAAAGATTATGGGCTAAAATGCTTAGCTTGTAGAGGCTTAAAAAATTTGCTTTACTTTTTAAGAAAATTAGTTGCCAAATTGATAATGATTGAAATATTATATTTAAGTCAACGTGTTCATGCATTTAGTTATTCATTGTTATTACAATTAAAAGCTCACCTTCATATTATTTGAGGTGTTAAAAGAGTCGTGAGGTTCAGTGTGAAGAAGGGAAACCCCCAACAATAAATCATTTTAAAGCTCAAGAGGTGGCTTCAACAGAGGCTGGTTAATCCGTTGCTCGAGAATATATTTTTCACCCAACTATTTGGAGAATGTGGCGTAAAAGAAATAGTAAGATTCACACGGGAGACTCTCATGTCCTTCGGAGTCTTTGGGTAGATGGGTTTGTATACATATCTATGGAACATAGATGATGACCTAAATGAGATGGGGGGCGGAGCTTCAAATTTTTCACGAAAGGACCAAATTAAATAATCTAAATTTTGGCTGGAACCGAAATATTATTTTTCAAAATTTTTATATAGAACAAGTGAAATTTTCTAAAGTTTACATGTAAATTTAAAAAGAAAAAAAAATTAAGGTGGGGCCAGAGCCCATGCCCTACCTCGACTCCGCCCCTGGATACAAGCGATGGGCATTGTTCCTAAAAAATGGCCTCATCTACCGCAAGGGATATGCCCCCACCCCTAGACTTTTGTTAAGCTGAAGAATTTACAACTAAAGTCAAACATCAATGTACAAGGATATACAAAATCCGACAAAGACAAAAAGAACATTCCAGAGCTTCAAAAAACTGTCATAGATCATGCTTGAATAGAAAAGCAACTATGTTGTATGCAAGATTGTTGCTAATAACAAAAATATGGGAAAGGTTGTTAACAACATCACTTATGGGGCGCTTGATATTCCCAGACTTATGAAATTTTAGAATCAAAATGCTCAATTTTTAAGAAATTGAAATAGTTAAACAAACATGGTATTTTATTTTGGAATTAAGAAACTGGAACCTCAAATTTTGATTCCTTTCTAGTTTAAGGAGGATTTATGATTCTGGAATTTTCATTCTTGAATCAAAATTCCAAACCATCAAAACAACCTCTACTCTTAGAGAGATGGAACCTGCCTCCTTCCTAAAGTAACACCCCGCAGCCATCTAAGCCATGCTTTGTTGATGGCTCACAACTCAACACGCTGGCCTAGAGACTACAATACAACAAACCATAAGTTTAGTTTAGCTTTTTTTACATTCTTTTTTTCATTTTTTACATAGCAGTCACTTTTAAAAACTTAGTTTATCTAGTTCCGACTTTCAAGTTGGTAGTATCAATATCAAATGTGAATTTTAATAAAACACACAAAGGGGAAAATAGATTATACCTCCCCATTAGATTTCTTCTCTGCGTTTATTTCTTTCTTCATGTCAACAACATGATTTCCTTACTTAACATCCCCCTCACGGAAGACAGGAGGGGACATATGCATAGCTTGTGTCAAAGCAATCCCAACATTTCTCTTAACAATGGCTTCATCAGACCATCAACTATATAATTGATCCTTGGACTATGAATATTGAACTTTTCACCATCTTTTTGGCAACTAGACCTCTTATGAATGCACAACTATTTTCAACATGTTTTGTTCTAGAATGAACCACAGGATTAATAGCATGACTATGCTTTGACCCCATAAATCAGCTAAAGGGTTTTAGATCCAAACTTCTTGACAGCCACATAATTGCCAATACCCTTCTATTCCACTTATTTTCTTGACTGAGGACCAATCTTTGTTTTTGAGAACTCCAAGATATCAAATTGTACATGTCTAAGTAAAATGCATATCCTGCTATAGACTTTTGATCCATGGGACACCCATCTCAGTTAGCATCACCTGTAGATATTGTGGAAAGCTGACATGACATTACTTACAAACAATCCATGATCTTCCATAGCTTCTAAATACCTCAAAATTCTTTTGCCTCTGCCTCCATTGGTGTCGGTGCCTCATGAATTGGCAAACTATGTTGACATTGAAAGAGATGTGTCATGGCTAGTCATATTAAGATATTGGAGTGCCCTAAAGGTATTACAAAAAAGAGTTGAATATTCAAAACCAGTTCTAGGATCTCCTTTTTGAAGCTTAGTTGTGGTAGCCATTAGCATCACCACAGGCTTAGCATGAAGCATGTTTGCTCCCTTCAATAGATCCCAGAATATATTTCTTCTTGGATAAAAACATCGCTTCCTTGGTTTGGATGGCACAATATCAAGAATGACGCTTCACCTAGGTCCTTTAAAGAAAACTACTTGCCAAGAAATTGGATGAGAGAGGCAACATGTTTAACATTATTGTTAGTGATTAAACTATCATCAACATAATTGAGAACATAAATTGAAATATACTGCTGATTGAGAAAAAAAAGAGAGGAACCTATTTTGGACTCTATGATGCAAAAGAACGCCATTCAAATATCATAAGAATCCAAATCAAGGAATTGAGTATGAATGGTTCAATCCGGGAAGAGAAAATTGATCCTACAAGGAGCAGATCACTTCTGCAACATTTAGAATATTTAGGATATGTGGGACAATGCCCACAAACAATTATTACATGTATTATGCAGAAGAAGTAAATTGAAAACTAATGCTTAATTTTGCCCATGTAATTAGTATGTGACTCATCCTGTCCTAGCATAAGCAGTATAAAGGGTGTCTACATAATTAATACAAGGCATAATATGTCCAAGTAGTTATAATAAACATGCCATTTCATAACCAGTCATTGCAAAGTATACTATATATACAATAAACACACACCCAAGCCAAAATTATGGGGTGTTTGTACAGCAAATGCTCCAAGCCAAAAATAAACAATACAGGAATCTAAAAAAACAAGAATGGCATTAGTGCCACAGAAACAACCCTTACTCTGTGACAACTCACATGATCACTAGTCGCTACCATCCACATGATGAGAACCTAACATTAAAATTTAAATTAAAGTTAAATTTATCTAACTATAGCTTAACTTCTTGCCCTTTGTGGGTTTAGTGAACATAAATGCAAGTTAAATCACACAATGTAACAGCAAGTGAGAAGGAAGTGTATAAACAAATGTCTCAATGTAGCAAAAAACTATATTAGTACATAAATTTACATGAAAAACATATATCAACAACAAGTTTTGAATGCTGGCAGATAGTGCACCCCAAGAGGGTGAATGAGGTCTAGGGTCAACATTTGCATAGTTTATGATTGACAAGAAAATGAGTCACCAGAGAATCATGAAAAAAATATCATGAGGCAATGGGGTAACTCTATCATGACTCCACCCTCGTGATTTGAGCTCCACATAGCTATTGTTGCAGCAAGTCACACTCACTGGCACCATGCAGAGGGACTAACTCCTCTGGTAGCCCAATGGAGGAGGTGGGGGCTGCTCCTATTCATTGGCCAATAGAAATTAGCAAATGTCGGGTCCCTGCACTACCCACTTAATGCCTTTTACAGTGGGCTCAATTGGTACTCAACCAATTAGATAGATAATCTTCACAAAAAACAACATCCAGCCATAGGCCATTGACCAACACTTTTTCCAATTTAGATTTGTAAACAAAGAAATTTATCACCACTTAGAACAAACTAGTCAACAAAATATGTACAACAGTGAGTAAACAGATGACTTGTCATATAGTTGAGTAGTTGATATGTTCAATCCATGAGTATTCTATGACAAATATCACAATCACATAAAAAGGCTCTTTTTTTCCTTATGGTATGCAAGCTTGATATCAAATATGACATTGTCTATTAAGAGGCCCATTAAAATTCATCAGAAATGGCAACACAAAGTAAATCATCTTTATCTCTTTCAAAATTTCTCAACAGTCTCATTCAACAGCAAAAAGAAACGGCAACTATGCATTGGAGAAATAAAGTAAAAATTTTCTTGAACCAATTAAAACAGCCAAAGAGATAGTCAAGTAGATATCCTGCTAACTAATAGAGAAAAAGATATTCATTAACTATTTTGCACCCTCAAAAATGGTTCTATTGGAAATTTGACATTCATAAGAAGCAACCAAACAAGGAGCAGCCAGCTTGATTGGTTTCCCCTTATAGAATACAACCATGTGTCTTAGGGTTATTGATGGATCATGGCAAGTCAGAAGAGATTTTCTCATTGATAAGGGGAAAAAGATGAGAAAAAATCAAGGATCTCTACAGACACAATGAGAGGCATCACTTCTATGGCTTTCTACATGTAATCATGTTTATTTTTGAAGAACTTGGCTTTGCCAAGCAATGAGAGCAATTGAAAGTAGATTATAGTTTCCTATCATGAAAAGAGACAGGACAACATACTTGTGGCTTGACCAATCATTTTATCATTGACTGGAAGCTTTGAGGGATTTATCTTCACAAGAACATTTAGTGTTTGAAGTGCATCTAAGAGGATATCTAGATCAGTTGACCTCAGTAAGTTGTTGAAATGCTGAAAAAAAAAATCCTCAGATCACATGCAAATATGAGGGTAAAAAATCACAAGATTAAGTATCAAAATAGTAAAATGCTAATATTTTTATATAGAGCAACAAAAAAAGTTGTAAATTCTAGAAGAAGACAATCGATCCCCACTTCTATGTATTGAGTAGGTAGACAACTAGACAACCCTACCAACCAGCCCCCCATCTCTTTCCTTCCCTCCCTTACTCTTAGATGTAATAGAGAAAATAGGCAAATTTCAATAGCCAAACTGCAAATGAAGGCACAAATCATAGAACATTAGTTAGACATCCATCTTGACTGGCCCTTGTGCTTTGTGAGTGTGATATCAAAGCCCATTTTGGAAGTTCCTTTTTAGCTTCTTTGGTTTAAGCCTATGAATCAAGTAGAACTGTCAGATAAAGATGTTCATGGAACATGGGAAAAATAGACGATCACACAGCTTATGCATCCCTAGTCATGACAAGAAAACAATTGTACACCCATACCAAATTCCAACTGTAAGAAGAAGACCATGGAATGTAGACAAATAATATATTTGACAAATGAATTGCAACCTCAACACCATTAAACTTAGACCTCAAACATCTCTTATAAGGCACATTGCTATTGGAGGTTCAAGGCACAAGCTAGTTCCATGCTAGCATCCTTGAAATCATCAGAAGATGTTTGAGAATGCATTCCCTTGTGTAGAGGTATTGCACATACGTAAACTTCATTTAGACATCATTTCATCATTCCATGTATGTCTTAACATGTGATTTTGTTCCTTTTTTCCGGAATATTGAAAATTTTAGAACTAGTATAGTAATGGGGGTTCATAAATCATAGATCAAATGAATACTAACCATGAAATAAGCTAAACAATAACACCCCACCCCCCCTTGCCCCCAAAAGGAAAAGGAAAGACAAAAGCATTAAAGGTAGAATACCTGGTGAAATTCAACAAGAAGATCATTTGTCAAGAGGTATCTTTCAATAAATAATGATGACATACACCCTGATCCAGCTGCAGTAGTGGCTTGCCTCCATTCATGATCCTACTTCACCAGAAAAAGCTTGACGAAAGCCCATCATGCATGCACCTCTAAATATGTGCAAACATGGAAACACTATAAATTATAAATTACAAAATATAGCAAGAATGTACAAAAATAGAACTTAGAAGATGTGAGGACACAATGCAAATAGGTTTACCTACACATTACCAGCAGCGAATACACCCTTAACAGAAGATCTTGTTCTACCTTCTTCAACTAATACATATCGAATAGAATCAAGATCTACTTGGCTTTCCAATAACTGGCTGTTAATTGGTGAATGGCCAATCTCGCAAAAAAAGGCCCCCTACCTCCAAAACCGACTTTTCCCCTATGTCAACCCTTTTCAACAGAATGCCTTACATCTACCTCTTGTTATTGCTAACATCATCCACCACCTCTGTATTGAAGTGCATTGTAATATTTGGATTATTGAAGATTCTGTGAAATATTTGCCATAATCAACCTATTAATCCAACATTCATGAAGTTGAAAAATTAACTTTGACATAATCAATCACCAGTGAGCTCTCTTCAACCAAAAAGAAGAAGAAAAAAAACTGGAATGATATCCACATCTGCCTTTATAGAAACTAGAGCCACTGACATACATTATCGAATATGTACCATCAAAAAATTGATCAAACAAGGCAAAGGCGTAGAAATGTCTTTGTGATGAGGCCAAGGCAAAACCATAACCATGGTTATATCACAGCAGTGTAGGATTGCAGCCATACTTGTGCTGTATACTTCACATTCCAATATAAGATTTGGTATTATGGCAAAACATTCCTTTGTAAGACAGTTTCAGCCTCATGATTCTATCCCCTTGTGTTGCTTCCTTGTTGTCAAGCATTCCTAAAGTTTGGTCCTTTCCCTACTTATATGTCACTTTTTGTGTACTTTTCAGAGTAATTGTTTTTTAGTTTCCAAAATTTAATTTTTGTGCTGTCAATATTCACAAGAGTTACTATGCTTTCAAATTTTTTGATGGTGAACCTTCTCAGTTTTGCACTACTTATCGCTAAAAGCATATGCATATGTGTTTGTAGGTATACATGTGCTTGTTTGTGCATGCATGCATGCTTGCATGTGCTTGTGGCTTAAAGAACCCCCATTTCAACATTTATTTTATGATAGCTTCTTCAGTGACCAAGTTGTGTTTCTAGTGTCCTTTCCTTTCTTATGATTTTGTAGTTTGTACTTGAGAAATGATGAACATTTGTGTGCCTGGCATTCCTGTTAAACTGATCCCCTGCCCAAGAGTTGAACTTAATATATGTCTTCCCAAATGAATCAGAAGATAGATTTTAACATGACAATGAAGGTAAAAACTTAAAATGTTAGAATTCATTTAAGAATATAAAAGAAAAATGAGAAAAAAAGTCGATTTAACTATGAAAGAGAAATAATAATTTTGGTTTGTGAAAAAAATAAAGAAAACTATCTCTTATTTTGCTCTTCTCTAGACTAATACAAATTAGCAACTTGAGGTGGAAAAAACACATTAGAACAAGAAATGACTACAGAAAAGGAATGTTTTTTGCTAACCTGTATTGCATAGCTTTGGATGCATACAGTTGGTCTCGACGTACAAGCAAATCTGCACATGACATGCATACTTGGTAAGACATAGGGCTTCTTCAGCAGCAGTGTCACCACCTCCTACCCCCACCAGCACTTGTGTTTTAAATAAAGATGATGCTCCATCACATATAGCACATGCACTTATACCTATGCTCCAGAATATATTCCTCACGGGGTAAACTTAAATTTTTTCCGTAGCACTGGTTGCAAATATCACACAATGGCACTTACCTAAAAGCAATGGAAAAGTGAAATCAACAGTACATAATAAATTCATTTATGAAAGCAATATGCATGCATGTGTACACATGTTTGTGTCCGTATGTCTGATTTTTGACAGGGATTATTCTTCTCTCACTAATCCAAACAGAGCATTTGAATAAATAAGTATCACTCATAACAGAAATAGAAATAGTGCAAATTGCTTGCATGAGTGACAAGCAAAGTGATTAGGTTCATATTTCAGACGGGAAAAAAAAGTTATGGGACACATCTCTAGTATGCATTAATAAGTTCAAGCATCATGGGGTTTGTTAGGGTGGCCAATAATTTATGATGAACTTGTTGAAGACATTAGAGATGCCTTGTTGCTAATGTTAGTCTCTCTTGAAACAATTCTGGGACAGGTTATTGTGAGTAAAACATTTTAAAACTTGGATATGGCAATACATATTAAATGATAAAATTGAAAATGACATTTTGTAATTTATTGTCCTTTTGGCTAGTACTATAGCTTTTTCCTTGCTTGTGCCAAGTCAAAATGTCATGTACCTATTATCAATTTCCAAGCATTTCAGCTTTCCATTCTCCTAAGAAAGCAAGTAAAATTACCTTGTTCTCCTACCATTGCCCCCTATTTGTGGAACATCAACTAACCTCATAACATCTACAATATTATGTTTAGCAACCTTGCCGACATTTCTTCAATGTCAAACTGGCTATTTTGACTGGATGTCTCGTTTTTTTGCATTACAAGCTTATGAAGAACCCATTTCTCTTATAATAGTTACAGCTCCAAGTTCAATTACACTTCTTTTACTATTTTCGACAAACAAATACTGCCTTGCACGACTTGATGGTTCCGTATCCTATCCTTTTGTGCAGAGGAAGACCACATTTATCATACACAACCAAGTGAATATTCAACAAGAACTTCCCCAAATAATAAGCAAAACATAACTATTTGGTGGCATTGTTTTCATGTTTGGTTAATTTTCTCAAGCATTTTTTGTTTTTTATATTTTCAGCCAAAAATGAATTTGTGTTCTTCTAAAGAGCTAAAAGGATTAAACCCCAAAAAAAAAGAGGATACAGAAGGGATGTGCTATTGTTTTTTAATTTATAACAGATTAAAAAATTACTGGCCATAGAATATGTAGCCATCTGATTCTCAAAATACACAAGAGTAGCAAAGCTGAATTTAAGACCCATTTCAGGCATTAAGCTTTAATCCATGTAAGTTCACAAATTGTGGTGTCATGGCCTGATACTCCCACCACACTTGATCGAGATATCACTCCTTGTTTTTTTCCTTCAAAATACAAGGTTATCACCTGCATAGATACAACATCTTGTGGTTGGTGTTTCGTTAGTGTTTCTTGCCCAATCTACATCTATGTATCCCTTGACGTAAAGGTGACTATTCCTCTTCTACAACAACCCCTTGACCAGGAGCCTTCTTTAAATATTTTAGAAATTTTTCCATTATGCTCATTTGCATTCTACATATGTTGACTGACAAGGTTAACAACATACACGATATTTGGTCTCATAATTATTATATAAATTAATCTTGGAACTAGACATTGGTATCTAGAGATATCAGAAAGTTCCTTGCTTTCAATGACTCCTTTGCCGATGGTGATGATAGAGGTGCCAACCGATCAACACCCTAGTTTCACAAACAATTTTTTTTTCCAATGTTGACTACATTAATAGGTGAGCCACTAGCAATCGTAACATGCTTATTTTTAGATTCATTGTCTTAAAAAAAAAAAAAGAGTAGGTCGAAAACTAGACATGCATTTGGATGCAACTGAGTCCCTGATCCAAGAAGAAGAAGATTTAAGGTGTCTGACTTCATATCTTGATGGGCTCCTAAGGCAGTGAAGGAAAATGTGGTTGTGGCTTATTCGTTGCAAGTTTTGTCTGGTGCCTAGTTTCTTAAACATTTTTGTGGTAGTGACCAAAGTGATCTCACCTCCCTACTCATCATAACCAGCAACTTGAGCTTGATGCTTCTGCTTCCTTGATTAATCTCGTCTATCCTTGCCAGGTAAATTCCAACACTTTTCTCGTGCTTGACCTTCCTTCTTACAATATGTGCAAATTGCATGTTTCCCTTTGTTTCTAGTAGGCTGGCCTTCTCCCTTTTCTTCTCTATTTTTATTAGTCACAATACTAAAGACAACTTTTCAGCACCTTCATTAGAAAATTTGTTGCCACTAGCCTCACCAAGTTTCATAATTTTTCTCCTCTTTTCTTCTCTTAGTAAGGTGTTGCACATGTTGTCAAGAAAGGGTAGACAGACTTCATCAAAGTTTAACTGTGAGCTTTTCATAGTTGTCCCCTAAACCAACCAATATTTGAATGTCTATTCTTGGTAACCTTGTCTTTTGATGTGATCCAAATCCATATCGATAAAGCAATGAGAATCCATTTCATCCTATTTTCCCATAGGAGTAGTGATGCATTTTCTTAATGGCATATGCAATTTTTAAGTTCAAACATTTCATGCAAAAGTTGGTAGATACAAGCAGTACTATACTTTCACAATAGAAATCATTAACTATGTTCCATATTTCCTCAGTTGGTTTAAAGTACTACAGATTTTAGATAGTTTTGGACTCTATGAAATTTAATAACTAGGATATCACCATATGATTTTCGAACTCTCATTTTTCGTATTTGGGGTCGCCAGGGTCTGGTTCAGTTTTTTTTCCTTTTGTAGCAACCCAATTTTGATTTCCCCACTAAGGAATATGGTTTCAGCCTTCAATCAATCAAGATAATTCATGCCATCAAAGTGAATGTTGGTGATTTTAAGGATGTTGGAACATGTTTCCATTATGATCTAGAGTTGTCCAGTAGTCTGTGATTTGAAGTCACGTCCAGGAGAGCCACTAGTCACTGGTTCCTTGGAAAGCTATGAAAAAAGCTTGAGGGGGCCAGGCAAATGCTCTAATACCAAGAAAAAAGTTCAAACCAGAAAAGAGAAAAACAATGTTTGCATGTTTCAGATCAATTGATGTTACATCCATGGAGGAACTTCTGTAGGGCGTGTGTAGCTTCTTTCCATATCTCACCATTGATAGTTATGGGAAATACATATAAATCATTGAAGAAGTCTTCAAAAAATCAAATGTTGAGCTACAGTTGAATCCCAATGTCTAATACAAAGAAAAATGGAAAAGCAATCCTCAAATAATGGAAAGAGAAGCTTGATGTAATTAAGTGTTGCAAGAGTCAGCTGGCTGTTTTATCATTATTCTTAGGTACGCTCATTTCATCCTCATCAAGTTGGATGACCTGGTTAGATGAGCTCCGCTGAGACTTAAAAAATGAAAGCAACCATCTGCCTTCCCTTGGACTAGTAGTCCTGATGCCACTTGCATAGATATTTGGTTATGGTGTAGATGAAGCCTTTTGCTGCTAGCATGGGAGTTTTCTCTCTTATGACACGTGTGTCACATCATCGTAGGTCTGCATTCGGATTGTGCATATATTGACTTCCAAGTTCCACATAATATGTGATATCTGGTTTCATAACTATAATATAAATTAGTCTTCCCGCTAAATGTTGGTATCTAGAGACATCAGAAAGTTTCTTGCTTTTAGTGATCTAAACTTTGACTATAAGGAGTACTGATTTCACCGTTTTGAACTATCTCTCACACAAAATGGCAATTAATCACTATATGTTTTGTCCTCTCATAAAAAAAATGCATTTTTTGCAATATATATAGTCGCTTGATTGTCAAAATACATCCGCGTAGGACTTCTGAATTTAAGACCCATTTCAGGCATTAATTTTCTAATCCATGTAATGTCACACATTGATTTCCGAATACTCTCTTTTCGCTTGATCAAGATATCACCCTTCGCTTTTTGTTTTTCCAAGTTACAAGGTTATTACCTATGTTGATACAGTATCCCATGGTATATTTTTTGTCAGTTCTTCTTACCCAATGTACATCTAAATATCCATTGATGTAAAGGTGTTTGTTCTCTTGTACCACAGCCCTTGACCAAGAGCCTTTAAATATTTACAATTCTTTCCACCATGCTCTACTGTTCTTCATTTGCATTTTTGCATACGGTAATTGACAAGGTTCACAACATAAGTAATATCTGGTTTCATAACTATGACACAAATTAAGTTTCCCATTAGACTTCGAGATATCATAAAGTTTCTTGTGTTTAGTGATTCCTTCCTTGCCATAGGTGATAATGAAGGTGTCAATTGGTTGACACCCAAGTGTCCAAACAATTCAGTTTTTCCAATAACAACTATAATAATATGTGAGCCATTAGCAATCATAACATGCCCGTTTTTAGATTTATTGTCTAATTTTTTAGATTAGTTCAAAAACTAGACATGTGTTTGGAGGCTCCTAAGTCCACAATCCAAGATGAAGAATTAAGAGTTAAGTTGTCTGACTGCATATCTGGACGGGCTCTTAAGGAGGTGAAGGAAAATGCTGCACTGGCTGATTAATAGCTGGCTTTTTCACTTCCAGTTTCTTAAACATTTTTGTGATAGTGGCTACACTAATCTCACCACCCTACTCCTCACAATGAGAAACTTGAGCTTGAGGCTTTTGCTTCCTTGATCGATCTCCTCTAGCATTAGACTTGCCATGTAGATTCCAATACTTTTCCTGTACATAACCTTTCTTCTTATAATATGTGCACGTTGCATGTTTCCTTTTGTTTCGAGTAGGCTGGTCTTGGCTCTTTTCTTCTCTATTTTTATTAGTCACAACACTAAAGACAATTTTTCAGCACCTTCACTAGAAGATTTCTCGCCACTAGCTTCACTAGGTGTTCGCATCCTCAAAATTTCTTTTGGTTGTTTTTGGTTTTTGGAGTGCTTCAGAAAAATGAGGTTTTGTTTTGAAATGAGAGAGAAAGGGACTCGCCCGTCGGTACGAGGATTCACCGTTCCTGGCGCCTTTATCGAAGGTAATCATCCAAGGGCTATGCTTATTCTTGATGCATTTCATTTTGGCTTAAACATCTTTTTCATTATATATGCGGTGTAGAAAAATATTGAAAGTTTGATGTTTCAAACATTTGAAAAGATTCTTGAAGAATTACTTGAGAATGTGAAACGTTTTGGGGAATTAGGATTGGAAAATCTTTATAAATATTGTTTGGCAAGCTTTGGAAAATCATTTTGAAGTCATTTTAGTGTTCTCTTAAGACTTTAAGTAGGTTTGAGGTTTTGCTCTAATTCGGTTACTACCTAGTTAGAGCTCTATCTCATCTTGCTTAAGTTCTTTGGAGTGGTGCTTATGATCATAAGTGATACTAAGTGAGTAAAATGCATGAATGCATTGATCATATATGATTAGAAGAACATAAAACATTCATACTATAACATTCATCTAAGATTTTGTTTTCATAATTATCATATATAAGAAGGAATTTTTTTTTAAGGTGGATTGGGATTGTAGACCATCAAGCGTGAATCCAATAATGGATCATTACTTGATTTTTGGTCTTAGTGAAGTCGGTAAGTAAAAAGATCATGAAAAAAATATATTTAAAAATAATGAAAAAGATGAAATACTCTCATAAAAAGAAAGAGAATGATAGAGAAAGATATGTGTATACGTGTATATACCATCATATATATGCATATATGAAAGTTTGTAAAAATGATATTGATTTGAATAGAATGAGAGATTTTCAGATGAAAAGAAATAAGAAATTTATAAGGGAATATATTTATCTTGAAAAGAGAAATAAATGATTTTAGAAAGAGAAAAAAGAACACATATATACATGTGTTCATGTATATATGAAAATTTGTAAAATAGAATATGGAAACATAAAGAGAGAAGGATAAAGGGAATCATCATGTGCACATATATGTATATAACATGTATATATATATATGCATCTTCATGATATTCGAAATCAAGAAATGGCTTAAAAGTAACCGACTTCAAGTTTGATGTAGGCCGGAGGGGAGCTTGGACTCATGCAAGAGCCTAAGCGAAGTCTCCAAAGCCACATTAGAAAGGGTTCTTTCGAAAATATTTTGGAAAGCATGATTTCAAATATTTTTATATATGAATATAAAACATAGTTAATTCATTTGTTACAAGGAAATATGTTTCTTCCACCGTTGGGTATGGAAGAAAATCAAATCACACAATAAGGTGCTCATTAAGGTTCCTAATCAGATGATTAGAAATGAAACTAGTGCAAAATGATATGGAAATGCATATTAACATCTACATATTCGTGAGGGTCTTTCCCGAGCTGGACAAGTTCCAACCTCAAAAATTAACATAGAATAAGGAGAAAATCTCAAACCATACTTTCATTCTCACCGTGCATTCACATATAAACCAACTATGCATGGATAATATCTTGAAACAAATCAATATTCAAAGAAAAAGAGAACTGATTCAATCATAACATGAACTATCATATCATCTTTTCATGCTCCAGGTGCACTCGAGCATAGCTTCTTGACTCTAAAATAGAGATTTGAGAGTTATCTCATATGGCTATGGGGAGATGAAGAGGAGAGGAAACAAATGAACCAAAACAAAGCTACATCCAAGAAAAGATAGAATATGATGCAATCATAAAATGAAATATCATATCATCTTCTTATGCTCTCGGTGCAGCATAGCTTCTTGACTCTAAAATAGAGATTTTAGGGCTATCTCATATGATCATGGGGAGTTGAAGAAGAGAGAAAAGAAAAGCATCACAACAAGACTACATTCAAGAAAAGAAAAAACATGGTTCAATTATAAAATAAAATATTACTTCACCTTCTCATGCTCCCGGTGCACTCAAGAATAGCCTCTTAACTCTGAAAAGAAGATTTTAGAGCCATCTTGTATGGCCATGGAGAGATGAAGAAAGGAAGAAACAAAGGAAAGAATGGAGTGGGATGTTGGTTATATACCTCTAATGAGAATGATTTTGGAAAAAAATGACCACCCTTGCATCGAATGATCCTAGATTAACCTTGGATGAAACTCCAAGATGATAAAGAGCAGGCCTTCAAGAGACCTATTGTGCTCCTTTGAAGAGTTTTACCTTGCTCCAAGTTGGAGAAGAAGGAGAATAATGAGAAAAAAAAAAGAAGAAAAAATGAAGAAAGCTAAAAACTCTAATTTCTTAAGTGAGAATGCACTAGAGCTTCTCCAAGGGCTAACTCAGTCTCAAGAGGGAGGAAAATGGGGGTGTTTATAGGGAGTTTTAGAGTCATAACTCAAAATTTGAATTTTTATGAATTTCTTAACATTTTCATACGAATTTCAAATCTTTTTGAATTATTTTTAATTTTTTTAAAAAGAAATAGGTTTGAAATGAATATGATTGGCCATTTGGCCTGCAAAACCATTTTCAAGGTGTAGGGAGGGCTAATGCCCAGTCAAAATGTCCAAAATCACCTTCTAACGGTCGATTTTCAAAGAAAAAAATTGGAGCTTGCACTCGACAGTGCATGCCAGTGCAAAAACGCCCTTGAGGGTGTGCACCTACGTGTGGCATGCGCGGTCACGCATTGCGACGACGCACTCGCGCGAGGTCGCGCGACTGTGTGTCGCGCGACTGAGTGTTGTGGGATGCACACAAACTCTCTTGTTTTTTAATGTAAATTTAAATTAAATGAGATAAAATAAATAAGGGATGATTATAAAATAAAATTATTATTTTGTTATTTGAATTTTTTTTGTTACAAATGGGTGGTCGACTCCATTTTGAGCGACTCCAAACTCGCTCCAAATTCAATTTTGGTTTAGTTGATTGTCGACTCATTCGAGCACTCCACTTGGGTTTAAAAACATGTTTTGGCGTGAGAATGAATCCTTAAAACAAAGGGGAAGGTCCGCACAAGCGTGAGGCTCAAATTTTTTTATTTCGAACTTGATTCAAATTTTGGGTTTGAAATGCTTGATTTGGATTGGGTTTTGGATCTAATTTAGATCCCAAAAATTGGGTTTTTCGTTTTGGTAAAAGAGTGTAGCATTTTGGATTTGGGGTGATTACATTAGGATCCATCGTTTTTTCAATTTTTTCTCTTAATAAAATGTTGCACATGTTGTCAAGAGATGGCAGATCATACATCATTAAAAGTTGACTACAAGCTTGTTCATAGTCATCCCCTCAACGAGCCAATAATTGAATTACTATTCCTGGTCACCATGTCTTCTTATGTGATCCACATCTATAGAGATAGGGCAATGAGAATCCATTTCCTTCCATTTTTCCTTAAGAGTAGTGATATATTTGCTTAATCACATATCTCCTTCTTAAGCTCAAACATTTCATGTGAAAGTTGGTACATACAAGCAGTACTATATCTTTCACTTTAGAAATCTTTGGCTAGGTTTCCATGTTCCCTCTATTGGTTCTAGGCGGTATAGACCTTCAGCAATTTTGGAGTCCATGGAATTTCATAACTAGGGCATCACCATGTCATTTCTGGATTCTCATTCTTTGTATTTAGGTCACCAGGGTCTAGTTTTTTTTTTCCTTTCATGTACTGAAATTTTGATTTTCCACAAAGGAATAATGTCGCAGCCTTCAATCAAGCAACGATAATTAATGCCATCCATGAGGACATTGGTGAGTTTAAGGATGTTGGTATTTGTTTCCACAATGACCTGTTGTTGTCCAGTAGTTTCTGATCTAGAATCATGTCCATGAGAGCCACCAGAGTCACTGCTTCCTTGGAAAGCCATGAAAGAAGCTTGAGGGACCAAGAGAATGTTGTGATGCCATGAAGAAGGTACAAACCAGAAAAAGAAACATAATTTTTACATGGTTCAAATCAATTGATCCTACATCCATGGAGGAACTTCATGTATGGCATGTGACTTCTTTCCTTTATCGCACCATTGGTAGTCATAGGAAATACATATAAACCATCAAAGCTTCAAAAAAGAGGACGTTGTGCAACGATTGAATCCCAATGTCTAATACAAAGCAAAATGGAAACATAATCTTCAAACAATGGAAGGAAAGACTTGACACAATTAAGCCTTGCATGAGTAACCTAGCCTTTTATCATCATTCTCAAGTATGCTCATTTCATCCTCACCAAATTAGACAACTTGTTAGATAGACGAGCTCTATTGAGTCCTTAGAAATGAAAGCAACCACCTTCCTTCCCTTGGACTAGTAGTCTTGGGATTATCTGCACACATATTTGGTTATGGAGTAGATGAGACCATTTATTGCTAGTCATGGAGTATTTTTCTCTCTTAGGGCATGTTTGACACAGCATTGGAGCTAGATGGGGTTTTTCCTCACCCCTAACCAAGGGTTAATAGATGTGGACACACCGAAGGAGCTTTCGGCCCTTGGCAAAAGGAAGGATGGTGTCATGAGATTGCTTGATAGTGGCTCACTTAATCGAGAGCTCCACACTGGTGTAGAGATGCTAAGCAAAAGTTCTTCCCAAATGAGATCCCTTAACCAAGGCATGAGACCTAAGTCATGGGCTTCCTTGGTAGTTGGAGATTCTTGATGCTCCTACTAAGCTTCTTAGTCATTGAGGGTGGAGGACCAAGAGGGCTGACTGAGGATATTCATCCATGCTACAAAGTATGAGGAATTGTGTTCTCCCTCTAAATGGACCATTATAGCATGTCTAATGGCCGATTCATTGATTTGGAAGATCTACTATCCATTTGTGTTATATGGAGTTGTCATTTTTCTGTACAGGCTTAGTTTACCTCATTCACTATTGAAAAAAGCCTGGAGCGTTCAAGGTAAATTGTTAGCAACATTCGACAACCTCTTTAGGTAGCCCCCATTCTTACCAATTCTCTTTGGATTAGACTACCAGGGTTGGCACCTAATTTTTAGAACTCGAGGGTTCTTGGCAGCATCACAACATGTCAAAAGGGAGAGCTTTGGAAGATCAACATCTCTACCACAGACAACCAACAAGCTGGTTATGCAAAGATCAGGATCAACGTTCTTAACTCTAAACTTTCTTTTAAAACTGACCTTGTTGTTGCATGTGACAACAATATATTCCAAGTTCTGATATACAAGGAAACACGTAGGTTCTGTAGGTACTGTGGGATGAACTCCCATCTACCAGAGTCGTGCCCCAAAGACACCAGTTCCATAATAGAATGTCATCCCCAAGTGAAAGCAAGAGAAAAATTAACCTTAGATGATGCTCCAAATAAAAATAAACCCACCCCAACGTCTTGGTAGAGAGGATGGGTATCACGAACAAATTTGGTCACCTCCAGAACTTTGAGCCAGATGAAACCCAACAAGAAGTAATAGATAGAATGTGCATGGAATGATAGCAGATAGCACATCCAAGGGAAGGAGGAGAATGGTAGTAGATCCAAGGCAGAATCAAGCAAAAGTCCTTCCCAAACCAGCCAAGAGGAGAAGCTAAAAAAGACAAACGAGCACAGCAAGCACAAGCCACTCCAAAAGAATGAAACCCCTTTGTAGGAAAAGGTTTGACAATAGAAGAAATCCCTCATAGTTTTGCCTTTTCTGCTCCTATCCGGATGCAGGGTTTCAATGCTATGGTCAAATTCTAGAGAAGCAAATATGACAACTCATCCATATCTCAGCTAATAAGCTATCCATTCTCTCATTTAGGAATGTCAAATCCTTAAGCATAGGGTGCGAGAGCCAAATGGTATGAGGGGCCAAGGTTCTTAAGGACATCGCCAGTACGAGCTTTGTAAAGCCTAACTCAAGAGGCCCGGTTCATGTAGCTTCTAGGTTTCTCAGTAAATACACTTGTATTTCAAATGCCTTCTATGTCAATGGTATCGCTAAAGTTCTTTGTGGTTGGAAGCCTAGTCATTTTATATCTTCTATTATAAACATCCAGATATATTTGGATTTTATTAAATTGCTATGACAAACTTAAGGGCTATAAATATATGGTGAGGGTGTACATTCCCCTCAACATAATTCTTCATCCAACAGCCCTAGTAGAAGTTCAAAATATTGTTTCTGGTTTTCATTGCCCTATTCTCTTCTTGATAATTTTAGTGTGATGCTTGCACCTGAGGACAAAATTAGGAGTCTGAATTAGATAGACTGTCTTATTTTTTCCTTGTTCATGAGGACAAAACTACCATCTCTTCCCACTGACAGATAGTAGTCATTGTACCTGGTCCAGCCATTGAATGGGGTCAGAGCATACTCTCTATCATTTGGATTGGACCCTAATGAATATGGAGTGGAGGTATAGGTGGGGGAACTCTACATTCTCCCTTGAACTCTATCTAACCACTCAGCATTGTGTGTGAGCTCTTGGTTTCTAATGAGGCCACATATGTGATTCAAACAGTTCAGATATTTCAAACACTTGGCTATGAGACCTCAACTGATGTATGCCAGCCTTTGGTTGCACACTTATTACAGTGATCACCAAGTTGCATGCACAGGAGCTGTCTACTTGGTCCAAACTTTAGTTGGGAGATGTGGCTGCTTGCATAAAACCCATCACAAAGGAGCTTGTTAGAGTCCAAAATCTTGGCTCGACCACATCAGGCATGGACATTTACCATGAGCATATCCTCAAAGAGGAGCTTAGAGCCTCTCTTAAGAAGGGAGACAGCCTATGGAAGTAAAGGGCGTGCATCAAATGGATGGCTAAGGGTGATGAAACGTTAGCTTTTATCAAGTTATTGCCAAGGGAAAACGTGTAAAGAATGCCATTATTGAGATGGACATTGGGGGAGTTGTTGTTTGTGATCCTAAGGATATTAGAAGAATTTGCAATGCTTTCTTTTGTAGCTCACTTGCTTCTAATGATGCATCTAGTGACACACTTAGCTACTTTGAGGCAGAGCCAGTGGCCACAATGGAGGACAATACCTTTCATTTGTAAAGAATACCATTACCGAGCTGGATAGTGAAGGAGTCATTGTTCATGATCCTGAAGATATTAAAAGAATTTGGAAGGACTTCTTTTTGCAGCTCAGTTTTGGATAGCTCTTGAGTTTTGGAGACCATACCCTGTCCTTTGTAACTGATCATGATCATATCTGTTCCATAGATCTTGTCATTCCCCTTCAAGCTAATCTTGGTGTCAACAAGATTGAGCTTATTCCTTAGACGAGTGAATCATGGTCCAGCAAGTGCTTTGGTCAAGATATCAGCCAGTTGGTCTTCGGATGTGACGAATTCAATTTGCACTTCCTTGTTGGCAACTTTCTCTCTAATAAAGTGAAAATAATTTCAATATGCTTTGTTCTTGCATGAAAAGCTGGATTAGCAGCAAGGTAAGTAGCTCCAAGGTTATCATGTCTTAGTATCAGTGATGCTGAAATGTGAATCTTTAGTTCCTGGAGAAGAGATTGTAACAAAATAATTTCTGAAATGGCAATTGCAAGAGCTTTATATTCTGCTTCGGTGATGTTTGGTTGATCCCCAAGATATAATATTTCATCCGAGCATAGTAACAAATCCACTGGTTGATCTTCTATCATCTAGACAACCGGCCCAATCAGCATCAGCATATGCTTCTAACGTCATAGATGTATTTCTTCAAATTTGAAGACCATACGTGCTTGTGCCTTGTAAATATCGAAGAATGCACTTGACATGACTCCAAAGAAAGTTGGTAGGATCATGCATAAATTGGCATGCTTTATTAACAGCAAAGGCAATATCAGGTCGAGTGAGAGTGACATTGCAAGACTCCAACAATGCTCTTATAAAGAGTAGTGTCCATGAGCCTTTCCCCTTCATGTCATGACATGGGTAAATTTGGAACGGTAGGAGTAACAACATCTTTACATTTTTCCATCGTGGCTTTGCTGAGAATATCAATGATATATTTCTTTTGTGAAAGAACAAGATGGTCGTTGTCGAAGCATACCTCAATTCTAAGGAAGTAATGAATGTGTCCAAGATCTTTGAGGGAGAAATGTTGTCCAAGCTTTTTAATAAAATTTTGTATTTCTATCTTGGAGCTACCAGTCAGAATAATTTCATCGACATAGATTAGGAAATACGTAGTGTTAGACCCCAAATTGCGAATAAAAAGTGATGAATCAGACTGTGATTCTTGAAATTCTTCTCTGATAAGAAACTGCTTCAAGCTGCCAAACCAGGCTCTAGGAGCTTGTTTGAGTCCATAGAGAGACTTTTTGAGTCTGCAAACATGATTTGGCAATTATGAATTTTCAAAACCAGGCGGCTGAATAATGAAAACCTCTTCTTTCAATGTTCCGTGAAGGAAGGCATTATTGACGTCAAGTTGTTGGATGCACCAGCCGCAACTGAAAGCAATATAGACAAGACAAGTTGAATAGTTGTTGGTTTGACAACTGGACTAAAATTATCAAAATAATTTATTCCTTCTCTTTGATTAAATCCTTTGGCCACTAATCTGGCCTTGTATCTTGTCACAGTACCATCAAAAAGTCGTTTGATTTTGTAGACCCATCTGCATCCAATGACATTAAAGTGAGACTGTCTTGGCACAAGATCCCATGTTTCATTTTTGTAAAGAGCATCCATCTCGCTTTTCATTGCATTCACCCAGTTGACATCCCATTGAGCCTCTTTTAGCGAGGTAGGTTCAGTTTCAAGAGTGCTTGGGCCAATCAAGTAGGTGAAGACTCTAGGTCGTCAGGTCTCGTCCTGTGACCTTGTTACCATGTGATGGGACCTAGCAGGTTCAAGTATCCGATTGCTAGGTGCATCATTGGAGGAAGACTCAAAGTGATTGGAACCAGTTTGGACACTGAGGAACTTGAGGAACTAGGAATGATTATGGGCAACTCAATAAGAGGTGAACTCCCTTTTAGCTCATCAATAGGTCTAGGCTTAATACATTCAGATCTTGACGACGACTTTAGCCAACTTGAAATGTTTGAGGCAGTAATAGAGGGACCACAATGAGAGTATAAAAAATTTCTTTCATAAAAAATAACATGTCTAGATATGATGACACGATTAGAGATTCGATTGTAACAAACATAGCTTTATGACAGCTGCCATACCCAGTGAAGACGCAGGTTTGAGCTTTGGGTTCTAGTTTTGAAGCATGTCTAGGCTCATTCAATGGATAGATGGTACAACCAAAGGTTCTTAGATGACTACATTTGGGACTTCATGCAAGAGCTTCTCATACGGCGTCATTTGCAAGTCTGCAATAGGCAACCTGTTAATAAGATGAACAACAGCTTTAAAAGCATCAAACCAAAATTTTTGTGGCATATTGGCATGAATAATCATGGTGAGTCCCATTTCCACCAGATGCCTATGCTTCCTTTCTCTCGTCCATCTATACAGTCCTCCTTTCTCAAGCAGCCCTGTGTGAAGAATCTTGCCCGTCTACATATTCTTAACAATAAAACCATTAAAGGAAAATTCAATAGAGCATTGATTGTCTTTGGTAAACCTTGCTACTGACATAAGATTCTTGTGTGCTTTAGGAGCATGCAACACATTTTTCAAAACAAATGATGACGTTTTGCTAGGTAGGTACACATTCCCTATATTTTTAATTTGCATTTTACTACCATTGCCAACTATAAGGGTGCATTTGATGCACAGAGAAGAATTTAACGTGGTAAATTTTTATGGAAAATTTTTCTGGAAAAAAAAACAAGATGAAATTTAACCATCTTCCGATTTGAGGTCATGTTTGATGCACTGGAAGAATTTAGCGTGGTAAATGTAACCATGTTTGTTTGATGCAAATGAAAATTTTAACCTGATTGAGGGAGCTTCACTCTCAAATTTTTAGCGTGGTAAATGTAACCATGTTTGTTTGATGCAAATGAAAAATTTAACCTGATTGAGGGAGCTTCACTCTCAAATTTGTATAAAATCGTAGAAGTCTCCAAAAATCACCAAATTTGGTCACGATTAAGCCAACATTCTCAGGATTGGATGCCCCAAATTTGAGGCAAATCCGAGTAGCCAGTTCCCTATCTCAGTCGAGCTCCTGGAGAAGAGGCCTAGCTGTGACAGGCGTAGGAAGCAGTCTAGGCTCTGCCGCAGGACAGGGGAGGCTTCATCTTCAAAAATTCGCCACTGTAGCTTCTTTGGATGATTACAAAGGGACGCCCAAAAGATGGGATCAATCGGAGCCTCCTAAGTTCCACTCGTTGAAGGAGAGAGGTGTTGGACTGTCACCAGTCACAGGCAGCTTCAGCAGAACAAGCCGCCCGAGCTCCTCAACGCGATTCCAGCAGGATTCCAAGGGAAAATGGAGTTCAAACAGCTAGGAAATTATGAAATCAAAGCAGGAAATGGTTAGGGGAAAGTCAAATCACCAAGGAGAGGGTTTTCCCCAATTTTCAGATGAAGATTGGGGTTGCAGTCGTCGGAATGGTGGATTGAGCTGGGGTTGCTGCCACTGTGCTTCAGAATTCCGGCAGGGATTCTGTTCACTCAGCTAGCGTCGGATTCTTCTCAAATTTGGTCCAGGGGATCGCCAAGGAGTGGAGAAGACGCCAGCATGGTCCGATGGCTGAGATTTCTTCCCAATTTGGCGTGGTGAAGGGAAGAACAGAGGTGATTGGGTGGCAGAAAGGGGGCTGCGATAGGGCAAGCCCCTTCAGTCGTGGTTCACTTGGATGCTGTTGGGACGAGGTGTAGTTGGCGTCAAGGGGTAGGCGACGGTGAGTGCGGCGATGGCAGACCGGCGACGGTGAGAGCTGGTGCGACGGTGAGAAGGCGATGGCGGACCGGCGACGGTGAGAGCTGGTGCGACGATGAGAAGGCGAGCTGCGAGGGGGGAAGGTGTCGAGGGTCTTTCGTCGGGGGGAAGTTGTCGTTCCACCCGCTCCCTTTTGCATTAAACGAGGTGAATTTCACCCCGTTTGATGCATTTTTAGTCGGGCGGATCAAATTTCACCCGCCCGTATTGTTTTTTCTGAAAAATCTAGGTTCAACCGGGCAATCAAACGCCCCCTAATAAAATTAGAACCGTGATAGGGAACCTGGATACCAGGCTGAGTCTTGAGTATTGCTGACATTTTCTCGGCTACTATATGCATTATTAGATTTTCCCATGTTGAGTGCCATGGCCATAAATGCTTTTGGAATATCATAACATTTCCCATGTTGAGTGTCGAGGCGTGTGCCTTCCTTTTGGAGTGTGTTGTTTCCAGCCTTCACTGAGGTGCATGCCTCCTTTTCTGTCTAAGGAAGCTCATGCTGTTTCTAGCCTTCATCGAGGAGCACACTGTTGACTTCTTTTTCCCTTCTCTCAACAAGGGAAGGCCACGTTGTTTCCAACCCTCACCGAGGGGCTTGCTGTTTCTTTTTGTGTTCACTTGTTCACCGAGCAGCGTGCTAACAAGGGAGTGCCACTGAGGCCTATCTGCCTCCTCAGTCGCCTGATCTGCCTCCTTTGCCTCCTCAGTCGCCTTTTTTGTTTATCAGACTCAAATCGTATTGATTGTGCTCCTCGGTTGTTGATTGAGCGAGGGAGAAATTTCCAGTATAATATGGCTACATCGTCCTCTTCTAATGCTCCTCGCACTACTACTCCACCAGGTACACAATGGAATGCTTTCTCAAGTTTGGTTTCAATCAAGCTTGATCGATCAAAACATCTTCTCTGCATTCTCAAATTGAAAGTGTTATGCAAAGTCAAAATTTGATCAAGTATGTTAATGGAAAATGTTCTGCTCCACCTGAATTTCTTGATGAAGCACACACACAAGAAAATCCTGCTTATGATTTATGGTATCGTGAAGACCAACTTGCACTAAGTTGGATCAAAGTCACTGTGACTCAACCAGTCATGTCACAACTGGTTCGTGTTGGCACGGCTACAAATGCTTGGTGCATCCTCGAAAAACAGTATGCCTCACAAAACAATCTTCGTATTATTCAGCTGAAGGGATAATTACAAAACATAAAAAGGGGAGGAATGTCTATGACTGATTACCTTCAACATATTAGTTTCTTACATGATTCTCTTAGCACGGTGCAGCACTTTTTCTCAGATACAGGCCTTGTTCTCTATGCCTTGAATGGACTGAATTCTAAATATGAATCTTTTATTACCATGGTTCTCTATGCACTTTGGAATGCTTTCTTTACCCTAGATGACTCAGGTTGAAGCCATTGCCACTGCCTTTATTGTTGAACAAAGGCATGGGCGTGCTTTTATTACTAACCAAGGGCATCGGCGTGGAAACTATAATGGTGGTAGGGGTAGAGGCCGTAATGGAGGAAGAAGAAACTGTAAAAAAAATAGTAATACTAACAAGTCTAGCCAAGGGGTAACTTGTCAATATTGTGGTAGAAGAAATCATACAACACTCATACCAAGTTAGAAGAAAAGATGAACACACAGGTGTAACGTGGTTCGGCTAAAATCAGCAAACGTTCACACAAAGACTCTCTCTTCAATTGTATTACCACACATGGAGAGTATAGATATTTATTGTCACTTTATACAATTTAGATCCTTGATTTTAGGATCTTGATTTACACGATAGATTTGGGCAAAATTATAGGGGAAGATAGGGAAATTATTTCTTTCTCATTTAAAGAAGATTGGTCAGTTTTGGATAGCTCTTGAGTTTAGAAAATGATACCATGTCCTTTGTAACTGATGTTGATCGTATCCGTTCCATAGATCTTATCAGAGGTGAGGCAGGTTGCTTTTCTACTGATAGAGATGGTCACTCTAGGGCCGTATGGGTTTTTCGGCATCCTTCTATCAACAACAATGAGTATGGTTGGACCAGGGCAAGTTAGTTATAGTTAGGAAACTTAACCTCTATACATCTATTTTCCAAGAAGGAAGGAATTTGCAAGGTGAATGATTTTAGACTCGTAGCCTTATATAATGTTCTCTACAAGTTCATTCCAAATTCTTGGTGAATTGCTTGAAATCCAGCCTTTGTAGAATCATAAAAAAGATTCAAGGAACTTCCTTGTCGGGAGGTCTATTTATGATAATCATAGTTTATGAATGCATTCATTCTCTTGTGGAGTTTGATCAAGGAAACATATGCCTTAAAGTTGATATGTCAAAACCATACGATAGAGTCAACTGGAGGTTCTTGTGGAATGCACTTATGGGAATGAGGTATTATAGTACATGGTTGGAAAGAGTTCTCACCTGTCGGACTACCATGTCATCTGCAATTCTGATTGATAGGTCCCATGGCTCCTTTTATGACATGTGGAGAGAACTAAGGCAGGAAGATCCTCTTTCTACCTACTTATTACTCATAGTCATGAAGGAATTCTCTTATTATATAAAGTTTAAAGGCATACACGATAAATTAAAACCTGCACATCTCACATGTGGGCAAGTATCCTCACCTCCTTACCTTTCCTAATGATGTGATTTTATTTTGTTGATGTTATTAAAACTCACTCAGGGAGGTAGGACTCTAGCTGAACTAAATAAATGTTCAGGGTTAATCGCTGACGCTAATTAGACTCACATTATTGGTCTTGAAAACAGAAACCTTGACCTTAGTAACAATCATGGGTGGGCCCAAGCTAACCTCCCTCTCACCTACTTGGGGGTGCCTCTTTTCAATGGGTGTCTCTTGGACTCCTTGTGTGAAGCTCTCATCTCTAAATTAAGGGAAAAAATGGCCTTCTAGAAATCTATGCTCTTTTTTTATACAGGTAGGCCTTATCTAATATGGTACATTCCATTCGGTGTCATTAGCTATTGGTGCTCGGGTTTTGTTATCTCAAATGGTACAAATCACAAATTGAACTCGATTATGTTTAATGTCCTTTGTGGAGGTGAAGCCAATAAGAAAGGTTTGCATTTGATTTCGTTGAAATCCATGCGTCGACCAACAATAGAGGGTGGAGTGGGAATGAAAGGCATTAAGGATGGGAAATCTAATTGTATTAGGCATATGTGCTTTGTTGTTTGCCAGGATAAGTGCCCATGGGCAGATTTAGTCAAAAATAAATATTTTATGTTCCATTTGTTATGGTCTATGAACCCAAGAGAAAGTCTTGATTTTTCAAAGAAATCAACAAAGTGGAAAGGTTTTTGGTGAGCACGCTACTTGGTCAATAGGCAAAGGTCATATCTGGTTTTGGATATATAAGTGGGACACTTACCCACTAATATGCAAGATGAATCCCATCAAGTGATCTACAATGGAGTTTCTCAATGAAATTTTCCATCCTTGAGATGTTGGATTCCAACATGACTCCGGAACTTGTATTCAAGAACTTTCTTAAACCCAGTGGAGACACAAAGACGTAATGTTTTTCTCAGCTTGACAGGCTAATGTGGCAGGATAAGAGTGTGGAAAATATTAGAGCTAAGGACATTTTGTATGTGATTAGACAGAAGTCTTCTATGAAGCTCTGGAGAGAATTAATTTACCTCTATGACAATCATCCTAGAGCCAGATGGTTTGTTTGGATGTTTTATAATGACCATTTTCTAACCCTCAATAGACTGCAATACTCTAGGATATCTTTGGCTAATAGATGCACTCTTTGCTATAGCAATGATGAAAATGTCAATTATCTCTTTTTAGCCTGATCTCATGCATGTTATATTTGGTACTTCCTTTGCTATAAATTCAACAGGAATCTTTCAACATCTAGAACGGTGATTGTGGAGTCTGAAAAATTAGTTCTAATGTAGCTTCAAAAAGAAGATGGATGGCATGGTGCTAGAGATTGGCTATCCATACTATCGGTTGGAAATTATGGGCCATTAGACATGCCAAGGTAGTCCCAGAGGTGGTAGCCATGGTTGTGGCGAATGCTCAAACTACACATCCTTTCAGTGATGCTCATCAATTCCCTTTGTTCTTCTTCTTTTGTGTCCTTTTCTCTTGTTTTAGTTTGTACACAGAATTATTATGTACTTTCTAGGCCAGGAAAAGTGTAAGGACCAGCTGATGACCTTTTTCTTTGCAATTGCTATTTTTTTTCTCTTATACTATGTGAACTTAACTAATTGAAATTGGATTCTTTGAAGCTTTTCTTGTCGTGGAAACGTATGTTAGGTGTAAATTAACAACCATATTCATCCATATCAACTTGATTCATATGTTTTTCAATAATTATGGAAAGGGAAGTTGTCATTGAGGTTAAGAGCTGAGAAGGTATTGTGCCATTCTTGTGCCCTCTCCTTTATCTGATTATCTTTGTCAAAATTTATTCCTTTTTTTTTCTTTTTAGTTCTTGCTTCCTGCAGTATGACCCCGTTCTACTTCACACATTCTCTCCAAAGCTTTTTGGTTCCCCAAAAGTCTCATCATGGGTATGTGTTATTTGTTTAGGTTCTCTACAAATTACTTACCTCTTCTTGTGTCATGATTGCTGAGAATATCCATGTCCAATTTCAGAAAATAAACGTGCTATTTTAAGGTTAACCTGAATGCCAATTCTATCATACCATGACAACAACCATGTATGCTATGGGGAGAAAGGAAGTACATGTGGTAACTGCAAAATCTCTCTCTCTCTCTCTCTCTCTCTCTCTCTCTCTCTCTCTCTCTCTCTCTTTTCCAATTTACTGGTGATGCCTGGCTCTCATATGTATTAATTTTCAGTTAAATATGCTCAAAAATTCAACCTTGAGACTTGAAGTTAGATAGCCGGCATGAACTCAGAAGGGAATTGGAATGTCTAAGGGATTCAAGTCTAATGTCAAACCATGAGAGTCATAGTATTAAATAACAGTTAACCACGAGTTTTTTGCATAATAATGGTAATCATTGTAGGTCTTACAATTGCATGCTGATATCTATGGTAGTATTTTTCTTTTTAAAAGTGTCTCCCCATTTTCAACTTTATAACAAAATTTCACTATGATCTTATAAATGCAAGTCAATCCACATTATAGTTGTGGCACCACACACCCCTCAGGGTCCTCATCCTCATCCCAACATTGGGTGTGGTTATAATTCTGCAATTTTTTTTTCTTCTCTCTATTTCTATCTATGTCTTATGGTTGACTACAAGAAATAAAAAGAATTTCCTGAAACTTGTATCTTCTAAATTTTTTTCCATGGTGTAAAATTCTACAAAGTTTTTCTGTATTCATCTCAAGCAGACGCTTGGCTACACTATACGTGTTTAGTTTGCCATATGATTGTTGCGAAGATAATGTATAATCTCGAATGCCAAGGTCCATTAAACTTCAAACCATAACTCAAGCCATAATTCAGCAGGATTTCACAAGCGCATGGATTTATAAATGTTGAAAGTACTTGGAGAACAAGGAACTGAACGATTAAGGTTGTATTGCAAAAAAAAATCTGCACTTGCCGTCCTTGCTGTACCGTATACGTTTGATCTAGACCCACTCTGTTGCACCCACATCAGTTTTAACTAACGAATCATGAAGGATATCTTTTCCAACTTATAAAAGTACCCCAGAAGCTGTAACGGTGAAATCCTTCATCTCTTGAGACATGGTATTGGCCCTAAATAGCTGGTCGTAAAATAGAAACTTTAGAAAACTACCCTCTGAATTATTACAAGGCTACTAACCATGTGGTGAATTTGGTGGGTCAGGAATGAAATCCTATGTAGAGAAGAGGGTCTTATGTGCACACCAGATTGCAAGTAGGGGAAATACTGTCGATGTATATATGGGCCATTGCCACGTAGTAATGAGGTCAGCACGCATCAGAGACACCTTAACTATGATAAAATTTATCCTATTTCTAATGTATTTTGATCCAAGCAATTTTCTGTTGACCAAGGGATCCAATATTGTTCATTTGCCATGATGTTGAGCTGTGAAGAACTGAGGAATGTGAACATGACCTTATTTTCTGAAATTTAACCGATGAGCTCAGTTCAGTTATGTCATCTGACTACACTAGTTGGTTGGGTTCATTCATACCCCAAAATATCTGATTAAGACAGATTATTTCTGAATTTGATCTAACCAAATCAATTTAGCAAGTGAGTATTTTTTAAACTGATTTAAATTATAATTAGATATTACAATAAGAAAAGCTTTTTATTTAAACAAAAAATTTAAACTTTTCGGCTTTTGTTTTGGAAGTCTTTAAGTTTTGGAAACAGGTCAGGCAGGTGTGTTGTAATTGCTTGAGAATACCTACTGTCCACAGCTATGATACCAGGGTGCGTTAAAAATGAAGTCGCACCCACGTCGACGTGGTGCGGACACGGGTGCGACCTTGATTCTCACCCAACACTGTCCCGGTGCGACTGACTGCACCCAAATAAAAATATCTTTTATTGTCGCGAGTCAGGTATGAAAAAAAACGAGTCGGGTATTTTTCCCTCACTATCTCTCCTGCGATCCTCCCTTTCGCCAGTAGCAGCTTCCTCTTTTCTTTCCGCTGTGATGCTGCTCTCTCTATTCCTCTCTCTCTGCACTGCGTCCGCGACCGGCAATCAAAGAACTCCGTGAGGATTGAAAATACTTGAAAGATTGGTCTGGCGAGGACTGCGCGGTGGATTTGGCCTGCATCGAGGATTGACGGCGTCTTTCGATTTCGGCTGGCACATTCTCCCTGAAAATTCCACCCGCCTGGTGAGCAATGCCGAGATTGTGAAGAAACTCAACAAAACCCGCACAAGAGAGGCGAACTCTGCTTTCCCCTTTCCCCTTTCCTTTTACTTTCAGCAAGAGAGGTTAAAGTGCTTGTTGAACATAAACTTCAGTCGTGTAAGATATGATGACTAAATGAAGGTTTTTTACGGTTGAGCGATGGGCCTGCTAGCCCGAGTTGGGAGAATATGTCCTGGAGCTTGTTGACGGTCGGGATCACCGACTGCCCGATGGAACCAACGGCCACGTTCGAAGATGGGGCCGGTTTCTCGGCTTCTCCAAAGTCCCCCATCAATCTGAGAAGCTCCCGCCAGGAAGGCCGCGCCAATGACCTGCCGGAAAAGACCTTCAATCCTTCTTAACAGTCCGAGGGGTTTCCCCCTTTCGCCCTCTCCCTCCCTCCCTCCCGCTGACGGAATTCGCTCGCGCGCTTCGAAAGCTCACATAGGCTGCTGGCCAACCTTCTTGCTAGGCCAGCTTCGGGCGAAAGCGGCCCGGACACTTAGTGGACTCGTATTTGGGTCCGGACTATTTAGTGCCATCATAGGACATCGCTCAACCGAAAAAAAATGACATTGCCACTGTGCCGTGTCGAATACCAACTTGTTCTTAAATCAGATCAATCAGATTTGAGAACCAAATAGTAAAATCGGGTTAACGGTGGAGTCAAGTTTCCAACGGTGATACTTGAAGTTAAATTGAATTTAAATTTTATAACTAGAATGTTGTATGAGATTTTTTATATTTTTGTGGTAAATATTTTCTATAAGTTTTTAATATTTTTTTATTGTTTATAATAAATTAATAATAATAATAATAAATACTCTTCCCCCACCGCCGCGCCTATATTTTTTGAAATGCACCGCACCGGCACCCACACCTCGCACCTTGGTGACATAGGTCCAGTCCAATCGAAGCCACCTTGTCATTTCTGACCTTTTGCAACCCTTATTACCGCTTATTACAGTGCAATGCAATTCTAAGCTAAGACATTCTTATGTTAACGTAGGATTTGCAACTATAACTCCACACAATGGGCCTCCTCTGATAAATATGGCTTCATAGGACTCAAAAGCAACTCTATGGATCCTGGCTTTTATGCTTCAAAAGGCACAGGGAATTGGACTATGGGCTGCATCTATCTCCTTCCAATTGCCTTGCTTGGTCAAGTTGAATTGTGCTTCAGGTGAGTATTCTCACATATCAATATCACCATTTTCATTGTTTAGCAACTAAAATTTATCTTGATATATGGAGAAATAAGGCATCAAGTTGTAGAAACCAAAAACAAAGTTAGTTGCTTCTTCCATAAGATAAGGCGATTGGACTCTTTTTTATAAATTTTTTCTGAAAATGTTTTAGAAAAATTTGAGGATATTGTTATGAGTACCTAAGCTTCAGTAGAGAAGGCACAACGTTTGTGGACAAGTGGTATATTGGATATAAGGCCACTCACATAGTCCTTGTGGAGGCCTTTTTTCGGATATAATATCTAGGCTTTGGATGACTTTGCTTGCCCAGTACTCATCTTCCGAAATGTTGAAGACAGTGAAGGAAAATTTTATGCAGACTTGCTAATTTTTTAGCTGCTCTTACTCTGCAAGTAGGTATGATGCTTATTAATGCACGAACTCTTCGCTTGCTGGCTTTTTCATGTTGCCTTCATATATGTGTGTGTGTGTGTTAAATTCACTTTTGGACCACTGAAATATTTAAAATTAAGCAGTTGTATTAAACAAAAAATGTAACTCTCTGTAATGTCAAATATACTTTACTAAAGAATCTTCTAACGCACCGCCATTTTGTTATAAAAATCTTCCGTAATGAGGCTTTTGGCAAGGCAAGAATTACTTTCAGTAACGCAAGTTATGCGTTTCTAAATGGCAACAAGGGAAATTTTGCTAAAGACTCAGTAACGCAAGTTAGGCGTTGCTAAAAGTACTGTGGAAATCCTTGGAATTCATATGATTATTCTTCCACTGAGCGGCTATAAAAAGACCGTGTCATTGTACATATCAGAAAATGTGAATAATTGTCACATAAGAAATTCCCATCACCCTTTAACCATATTATTAAATGTCACCATTGTTCATTTTCCATGTTATCTTCTAAACCAATTACGGATTTACCCATATTCATAAATAATCAAGAAATATGGCTTCAAACATTACATCCTTCGTAAAACTTGTCCACAAGCTTTTATAGATCCTAACTAACCCTTTCATGTAGTCTTATTAGGACAACATAGGGCTGCACCATGAGTCGAGCCAACTCGGGCTCGACTCGAACTCACTCGAAAAAGCTGGACTCATTTATGAACGAGTGGACTCATTTATGAACGAGTCAAGTTCGAGTGAAAGTTAAACTCGAAACAATAAATGACTCGAGTTTGAATTGCAAGAACTCGACTCGTTTAAACTCTACTTGACTTGTTATATAACTAGAATTGGATAAACCGGTTTCGCGAAACCGGTTCACTGGTTTAGGGTAAAAGCTTTTTACCGAGGTCTTCTCTTTGCATTCAGTCTTCACTCTTATGTCTTTCCTACTGCACTCTGTAGCTCTGCCTCTCTTTCTTCCCGTCTGCTCTCTCTCTTGCTGTCTTCCCTCTTCCGTCGACCACGACAACCAGATCTGAGACCACCCTTCACCTTTGGCCTTCCATCTTTCCGACTGCTCTCTCTCTTCCCGTCTGCTCTTTCTCATCTTGTCTTCCCTCTTCCATTGACTAGACGACCACCCCTCTAGGCTCCTCACTGGCTCACCATTGCACGGCATGCATAAGCACAACAGCACCACCATCCGACATCCGGCAGCCGGCTAACGGCTCATCGCCATCCCGTCTGTCTTTTCTTATCAAGGGTATGTAACTTTTCCTCTCTCTCTCTCTCTCTTTGTGTTGTGGTTCGCTTCTTGAGTGAAGGTTTTGTCAAAGTTGGTACTTTTGTGATTCTCGACCATCTTCTTCCTTCAGGGTTTGGGTTGTGATCTTTTGCTATTTGGAAGAAGAGGTTTTGATAAGGTGCTTTGGTGTTGCTGATGAGAGTATCAACTGTGTGGTATCTGGAAAGAATTTCAGTTCCATGCTAGTGAGATGGTGAACCTTTTGTCACCCTCCTACCTGCGTGTGGTTGCTGGTTTGCAGTTTTTTATTCGACTGGTGACAAATGTCCAGGTTGGGGCTCCGAACTTTGTCATTTGTTAGATATAAAGTGTGAGTTCTCATTTGAAAGAATTGAACATAGTATACATTATTATTGTTATTTGTTTATTTTCTTAATAGTGTGGTTATAAATATATTTTTTTAAATTTTAATATGTATTTGTGCACCTCTAACTTATACTTCTGGCTTTGCCACTGACTGTGGCATTCGTCCTGCCTAAAATTCCTTGATGTAGCTTAAGGAACTAGGAACATCTATAACTTTTTTGTTTTTTTGTTTCTTTTCTTTGATTGTACCTTCTTCTGTATGAGAGTGACAGACCGTGGGCAACTGTAAAACTTTGCTTTTCCATGGCCAACTATAAAACTTTGCTTTTCTAACATAGTGTTTTTTTATGAAGTTTTGAACAAGAAATGTACATAAGTCTTCTTTATGAGAGGAACTGACTCATCATGTAGCAACTCCAATAGATATAGTGGAAGATTTTTTAACTTTTTAAGTAAAGCATACCATGTTCCTTTCTAAGCTCCAAAGTCTGAGTTTGGTATGTATTTAGAAGATGGATTGCTCAAATGTCATGCTACCACTCATGATTCGTTTGATATACTGATTTGGTGGAAAGATAAAGAATTGAAACACCAAATTTTATCACATATAGCATGGGATATATTGTATATTCCTATTACTACAGTTGCCTCTTAATCTGCTTTTAATACTGAATGTTAAATTGTGGATGAATCTAGGATGAATTTAGGAATTCATTGAGTCCAAAGATAGTAGAAGAATTAGTTTGTGCAGGTGATTGGATAAAACAGTATGGTGACCCTATGAATCTTGTACCGGTATTGCTAAACGTAAGTACTAAAATGTACGTATATCAAAGTTTATCATGTTTATTTGTGCTTATATGTTATAGAAGTTTATTGATCAATTATTGTTGGTTTTTTTGTAAGGTACTACTAAAGATGAGATAGTATGACATGATTCAACATCAATTCAAACATATTATGCAGTAGCAACTAACAAAATATCAGGTATTGTTCTAAGTTTGGTAGTTGTTTTGTTCTTAGATGCTTGAATTTACCTTGATGACAACATTATCAGCTAAATTTCTTTGGAACACAGTCAATATTTATTTTTTTTTTATGCTAACATTTTTACTTTTGTTTAGGTTCTATTGTTAGAGACTCGAAAGGAGATTTGCAGGAGTGCTTTTTACTGACATGCATCAATCTTATCTGTCAATATGAAGTGAAGGGACTGCTTTTTATTTCTTTCTTCTATGAATTTTCTGTACACAACTAATAAAGGCTCAATTATTGATATATTAATGTGAAACAATTTTATGCATATCAATGTCATACTTTTTAGTTATGAGCATTTTTATCCCGCTACATGTTGTTCTTATAGCTGCCCAGATGTTGAGTTGGTTGTTCATGTGAAAAAAAAATACCAATTTTAGATTGTTGGTACTTTTTGCCAGCAAAATTTCTGGTCTTAGGCTCGATGGCACGATGGGATATGCACTTGCAAACTTCCACTCCTTGAGAACATTGTGAGTATCATTACCATGGATTTTATTCAACCTTGCTTTTGTTGGGATCTATCTTGTTGGGATCTATCTTGTAGTGCTGCATTCTTTTAGATGATATTGCCACACATGGAAAATATGGGATTTATTGAAGTGCAATTGTTGTTAATTCTTTTGGGCAAAGTTAAGGGTTTTGGGTTGCATGTTTAGCTTATAATAGGTTACGTTGAATAGAAAGGAAAAATGTTGTAAACCAACCACCATCAAAAGACCTCAATGTAAAAAAGAAGAAGAAGACTGCGTAGGTATTTCTGCTGCTCCTGTTTCATTTTTCCTAGAATCATCTTTGTTTGATGATTGTTTGTAAAATGGTTTTATACAAATGAATTTGGTAGGGTACTGAAATTAGCATAGGCCATGATTAGCACAAACGATAACTTACACCAAAAAAATATTCTCTTCCTACAGTTATGCCTGCAAATTTTTCTGCCAAGAGCATGACAAGGCAGAAGGCACTCAGTGGTGATACCTTGATTAAATAAGCATAAAACCATGACCTACAAATGTATCACTGATTGCTATGAGATGCACGGTAGGAAGTTCAATCTATTTAGTCATTTGGTTCAAGTCTTGAAGCACATCAATAAAATGATGTCTCATCAATCTTGAGGATTAATTATCATGTTCTATTGGCATAACTGGATTCTATTTCTTTATTTAACTTTATCATCATTAAGGTTTAGACTACTGTTGCTCCACCAGATGCTAGAAATCTAGTAATTCTTTCCTTGTTGGGCTGCATGTTTCACTGACATATCATAAAAAGCAAACATTAACATATCCACTATGCAATTGTAGAGATGAAGGATGCCAATCACCAAAATTAACAATTCTCTTGCTATAAGTAGTTTCACCCAAGTCATGGAGTGCCACTATATTTGCTTAATGACTACCATTCAGCTATTTTCGAGGGATTCTAGCAGGAAAGGAAGCAATAGGAAGAGTGACTAGTTCATGCTCATCACAGGGATCACGTTTCTGTTTCTTTTTTGTTTTTTTGTTGCCAGCTAAATGGCCTGTTGTGCTTTCTCTGTTTGCCTGCAGTCACTTTGAAATGTTCACTGATAATTGAACTAGTGAGATGTTGGCATTTTGAGGTTTTGACTGAACTGATGTGCATGAATCTGCCATTTGCATTCTTATGCACCAGCCACCAGGTGATGGTCAGAAATTTTAGATGCAAAATGCACTCCATTAGAGAGCTACAAAGTTGGCAATCTTGCAGAGAGGGTGAGCACTGTATACTAAATTATGAATAGTTTCTCCTTTAACTTTCAAAATCAGATGAATAACATGTGCCCATCTTCACATTAGGAGCAAAGATAGCTTTCTGAGATAATGGAGTTGACACTTTTTATTTGGACTCTGAATTTTGGGTTAGAAGAGAAAAGATCAGTGAGCGCATGAAGTTTCTTCAAGACTTCGTTCCTGGGTACAGTAAGGTAGCCTTACAAGATTCATTGCTATGAAAAATTCCTACTTACGATTGCTTTCCATTGATTCAATTCATTTTTCATATGTCATTGATTCAATTCCTCTTTCATTTTGCCCCCTAAGAGTCATGCCATGACCTGCTTGCCTTCTGGTTCAGATTCTTCCGTCGCATGGTGCTTCTTCAACTGCTAGCTATGTACATGACATGAATATGGTTCATCCGAACCTCCAACAAATGCAGCAAGGAATTCAAATTGCCACAACTGAAGTCCCAAATGTACCAGATTCATTGAGGAGAGCTATTAGTTCTCATTTAACTTCCATTAATTGATATGAGTTAAATATCTAAACGAGCTAAACGATTTAAATGACTAAACGAGCTAAACAAGTAAATGCCTAAACGAGTTAACGTTAAACTGAACGAGTCAACGCCTAATCGAGCTAAACGAGTCAACGCCTAATCGAGCTAAACGAGTTAAATAAGTTAAACGAGTAAACGCTAAACAAGTTAACAAGTTAAATGGGTTAATCGAGTCGAGTTGGAGCTCGACTTTGTGTAGTCGAATAGAGCTCGAGCTCGACTTTGTGTAGTTACAGTAAAACGTGAAAACGTTCAGTTACAGTAAGGGGAAGTGTGCTCTCTTCGGCGGGTTGATTTCTTGCTGATTATTTGTAATTATCATTATAGGTATTCTATTGTGATTTTGACATATTAGTTATGTCACAGTGGTACGCCACTTTAGTGGCGTACCACGTACCAGTACGGTGGTACGGCGTACCAGTATGCTGGTACGGTCTGGTACGTTTGGATCTGGATCCGGGTTGGATCCAGATCCAAACTACATTATAACTTAAAAAATTCAAAAAAAAAAACTTATTCTTTATTATTTTTTTTTTACTTTAACATAAGAAGTTTCATTAACAAGATGAAAAAATTGATAATTTATTCATTATGAGCCTCTTTTTATTGACATTTTTGTTACAACTTGTGGTTTAATTATATATAATAATTATTTTTTGGAATTAATTATATATAATAGTCGCCGTACTTAGGGCTGCACACGAGCCGAGTCGAGCTCGAGCTCGGCCGGCTCAAGCTCGACTCGACTCATGTTTATTGAGCTCGAGCTCGACTCGAGCTCGAGACGAGCTGCGCAACTTCAGCTCGAGCTCGACTTGAGCGATTGCTTTCGAGCTCGAGCCGAGTTGGAATGAGGAAAAAGCGTTGCAAGAAAAAAGAAAGAAACCTTAACGAGGAAGATGAAAGGAGAGGGAAAATGAACCAGCGAAAAACGAGGGGAGGGAAAATGAAAAGAAAAAATTAGAGAGGGAAAATGAACCAGCGAGAAACGAGAGAGGGAGAATGAGAAAAGTGTTTGATTGATTCAAAGTGTAACAATGAGGGTAAAAAAAAAATCCTAAGGTAAAGAAATTAGGCGTGGTGAAGAGAGGGAAAATAAGAAAACATAAAACAAAAAAATGAGATTATGCTGAGTTGGTTAAAAAAAACAAAAAAATAATATTAAAATCGAGTCGAGTCGAGTTTTATCGAGTCGAACTCGACTCGAGTTTACATTTAAGCTCGAGCTTGACTCGTTTAAAAAACGAGTCGAGCTCGAGCAAAGTTTATCGAGCGAGTTCGAGTCGAGCCCGAGTTGGCTCGACTCGTTGTGCAGCCTTAGCCGTACCCGTACTATGATTTTAAAAAATATCGTACCCATACCCTTATACCCGTACCCGAACCTTCGTACCCGTACCAGTACCATTGTGACATAGCATAATACATTTTTGCCAAAATATGCTCTGCCCATTTCTGATTTTCCTTCCTCGTTTTTGCTACTGATCTTGAAGCTAGGTTATCGTGTATTCTCTTCTGAAATGCCTTTCGTCGAACCTTTGCGATGTTGCAGAGGTTCATCCTCTTCTCTCTCTCTTTTCTTGTAGGGTTTTTAGGATCTCCCTTGGGGTATGGTTTGGTCCTTTCAGTTCTCTAGCGTTTTATTCTGCATCTTTTCTTTACTTTGTTTGGTAATGTCGATGTACAAGAAGTGCAAGGGTGAGCCTTTCTGATGTTTTGGACGACAACTTCCTCGAAGATTATGAGGATTAATAATCGACGGCGAACTTGCCCCAGGGCTCGTCATCAGCGATCAGGTCGATGGGGTCGCCGTTCTCACGTTTTTACAATGCCATCCTCCCGAAAAGAAAAACGCTTCTGTTACATAAGCAACAAGAAGTTTTTCATGTGTTGGAAAAGGACCAAATGCTTGTCCTCTTTTGGGACATTAGGACAAAGAGCATGAAGAAGAATGATAAGACATCCATCTATTTGCAGTATTTCCCCATCTTTCCATTTCAACCTCTTGTTTTTGCGGCACCCGACCATTGTAGGCAGCAAGAACGGATTTTCGCCATTTTTATTGTGCTCTCCACAGAATTTAACTTTTACTGTGAGAACAATTTCATGTGAATTCTTGTTCCATGTGGTTCAAACAGTCAATAGTTTGCTTGACCTCTATTTCCTTTGCGCGCATCTCCTTGTATTTCATTACGTTTTTCGTAGCACCTTCTATATATATATATATATATATATATATATATATATATTGGTGGTCAGTGAATGTCTATATTTATCACAGGATTGGATCGAGTGCAGGTACACCGTACACGAGTTCACAGGAGGTACACCCGCATCAATGCCAACTGTCATGGTACTTCTCTTGAAGGCTTACACATGCAACGTTTGATTTTCTAAGCACTTCTTTTACTTCAGCTGATTTTTTTGGTAAGTTCCATGTCAAGCCCGAATCGTCCATTAAATGGTCTGAAGAATGGAAAATCACTGCTATTTCTGTTTCTAATTGAAATTTCTAAGAAATATAGTATCTCTTATTTTTTTAAGAAAATCTACGATATATTATGTAGCCCTAGTTCTAACTTCTAAGATTCATTTTCTGCGTTCTTTCAGTTCTCGTTGCTTTCCTTGTCTTTTTTTTCATTGGAGTAATTTTATAGGTTGCATCTATTATAAATTCATTTTCATTGTCTGTAGGCTTTAACTCGTGCACATGTTCCTATCGTGAAGCTTGCGGACCCTGTTACAGAAATTTCCTGTGACATGTATAAACAATGCTCTAGCTATTGCTAATACAAAGCTTCTTCATGATTATGCACAAATAGATGTCAGACTTCGACAGTTGGCTTTAGGCTCGCCAAGTTAATGAAACCTATTGAGGCACCCTCTCCAGTTATGCGTGAGTTGCTCTCTTCATGCATTTGTGATAGAGAAAGTCTTCTGCTTGTTTATTGGAGAGAATACTGGATTGGGGATTCTACATCCATCATTCTTTACGTACCTCTTTTTCTTTTCCCACATATGTTCTTATGTGCATACACTTTTTGCTTGGCCGGTCACCTGCGTTTCTTCCTTGTTTGCAGGTTTGTGATATATCCTTGCTTCTTTTTACTGCTTTCAAGTGGGATTTAATCTCTTTGTTTTCTGAAAATTTCAGTGATGCAAGTGTGAATTATTTTTGGTAAAGTGTTAGTTGTTTTTTTTTTATTGTCATCATAAAGCTGTATCTCTTTTTCTCATTGCTGTCGTTTCCTAGGAAAATATACTATGTTTTAGCTGTCATTGATGACCCCTTTTCCTGGTTAACCTCAACATATTTGGACTAAGTCCATCTTTATGCTTTATTGTATAAGTAGCACAACGAACTTTCTTCTCTTGGACACTCTTAGACTGGTTAATGCTTAGTATGAGAAAGTTTGTTGCATCATCGGAAAAGCAATTTGGTTTTCTGATTCCCCTATATTGATTGTTTAGCCCATAATCATCTTGTGCCATATGTTCAAAACAGAGGTCCAGTGATAATTTAGGCCAGATACAGATTTGAACCATGTTTCGATGCTGAAGTCAGCAGGAACACCTACACAACCTATAGGGTATTGCAATATTTGCGTCTTGACCATTAGATTCCTTCTCAGGCTAATCATGGCTTTCCAGTCTTCAGTGTCTGATTGTGTCAAATTCATGCGTTCTCGAGGATATTCTGAACTTCTGCTAGAAATGTGCTGTGGAGGATGTTCTAATTATCTTCACTATCTTATTATCATTTGCTTAATCATGCCATGGACATGTGCTGTGGTGGATGTTTTGGTTAACTTTATAAATGGCACATTCAAAGTACATGCAGTCATGCACGGTTCTTGCATATAAACATTTTAAACAAATAAAATTTCTGATCTTATCTTGCATGTCAAATTGTCAACATGATGGACCAGAGTTTGGAAACTTTTGTTATTTAGGCTAGAGCATCGATTGAGTACGTTCATGCATCTTTTCTGTATTTAGTCTATCATGCCATTTTTCTCCCCTAGCTTTTCAGTTTCCTTGAGTACGTTCATACATCTTTTCTATACCTAATCTATCATGTCATTTTTCTCCCCTAGCTTTTCAGTTCCCTTCTCTTCAATTTTCTTCTTACTTCTCTCGTTGTAGTTCTGGACCCTGGTACTTGTCATACTAGCAGGCTGAAGCCTGAAGCACATTTTCATATTACGTTTCTTTGTTGTTCCTACTTTCAGGCAACTGCTTCAAGGGACAGCTGGAGGTATTCGGGAACTCGTCAGCAAGTCCAAGCATCGAACCAACAGCTTCAAGTGCCTACTATGGTGTGTGCATGAGATGCGAGGCTTCCTCCTTCTTTTCTCTTATCTACTCACTTTTTTGCTCTTTTGTTATGAATGAAGCGCATACAGGACATAAAAAGTCAGATAAACGCTCTAGGATGTGCTTTTAACATGTGTATAGGTTTAGACTTTGTTCTATGTTTTGATTAGCTAAAGCATATGCTCTGGCTAGAAGGGGCAATTTTTTAATATTCTCGTAGAACGTGTGTTCAGATTTTCTTGCTGTTTTTCTTTTAAGTGTAAGCAATAGGTCTTAGATGTGATTGTTGTTTTTAATCAAGTCTTAAACAGGTAAGGGTCCAGGTCTGTTGGCGCTTTCTACCTTGCTTTGTTTTGAGTGGCTTTTGTTTGTTTTCCTCTACATGTTAGAATTTTAGCCTCTGTCAATAAGAGAAGCTTTCAGTCACCAGTTCACTATACACAGAAGTCCGTGGACCTCCATTCCAACGAGATGGCGCATTCCTCTACTTCCCTCCGTAATGGTGGATCTTGGTCAGACGGGTAAGTGAACCGTAATAGAAACAGCCCTTATTGATGCGATACTGTGGCTTACTCACGAGTCTGACGTGCCCTGCTTAGATTTTGGGCTTAGTCTTTAAATCATGTTCCTACCGATGCTACAACTTGCTTCTGTCCATTTGTTCTAGTTGTGGGACTTGTGACATTTGAAGGGCACGGGACTTGTGACGTTTTAAAGAAAGGCAGTGACTGTATCTGCCTCTTTTGCAAGCGATTGTAACTTTTGACTTCAATTCCCCAATGTCAGTTCGTGTACTTTGCAAAGAAGATTTTGCCTATTAACTTGTTCCAGGCTCTTGATTGATGCTCATAATGTTCAGTCCCCATGTTGAAACCAAGCGACTCTGAAGGATCTTCTTCAAGCAGATGGCTTCTTATCTTGAAGCTGTAGAGACATTTAGACTTTAGCGAGTCTCTGTAGGATTCGAGAGGTGATCAATGTTGTACCATAGAATCTATAATATCATTGCAGGCTCTATCTATAGTAAACTATGTTTATCTTGCTCAGTTTTCCATGAATTGGTGGATATTTGCATATAATTGATTGGTTTAAAATAATCATTTTGATATCAAGACTGCTTAAATTAATATCTTGTTCTTAGGTTGTGCCGTGGGCTGGCAACAGTGAGCCGTCGGAGTGGCTGCAGCTGCATCAGCCACCTGGTGGGATAGGAAAGGGGCTTTTGCGACACTTCAAAAGAGCTGGCCATAGTGCTGTCGTTTCCCGCCCTCGCAGCCCGCAACTCCCAACACGCGCATGCCCCCCAACGCTGGTTTAAAGCCTGGTATGACTTTTCCCGGCCGTTCTTAAATGCGGAGAAATCCCGAAACTGGTGTAGCGTCCGTTGACATCAGGTTACATATATCACTGCACCACCCTGCGTTTCAGTGTATCGTTAGCTGCCAAGCAAGCCCTGTATCTCTCTGTTGTCACATCATTGTAAGAGCCTTATATATGCCTACTTAGACCCTACGATCTTCTAGGTGTTGGGCAAAGGAGTGACATCCCAAGTTTTGTTTTCCGTGAAGAACCTTGATTTTTTTTTTTTCTTATGCTTATGCGGTAGAGGCTTTTATTAAGCGGCCAGGTGTACCTACGCAAAGGAGGCATCTGATGGCACCATGATAAAGTCACTAATTAACTGATTCCTCGCCCAGAGCGGCATGATGGTAGAAAGGCTATATAGATTATTGATCCCCCTCAAATGAAAATTGGGAGAAATATGTAATTGTCTTCTTTGATAACTTCGTCATGAAAGATAATTAACCTTACTGGTCTCAGCATAATCAAAGCACTTGAACCACTTCGAAGATGAATATGCCAGAGGGCTGAACTCATTATCTCTTATGTTCGGTCTCTTTCAGAGAGAACAACTGATGGAAGAGTACTAAGAAGTTCGATCGCTTTTCCTTCCTCTCAGTGATGCTGATTAGGACTCATTTCCTTACCTTTCAATATTTGCAAGGTGTTTTTCCTTAATCTGAAGTTTTGACAGCTTGTTACTAAGAGGCTACAGCTACCACATCACTCTAAAGGCATTTGAAGCATTAGCATGCAAATCACATCAAGAAGATGTGGTTCTTTCTGCATGGTCATTTTGTTGAGGTATGTACACATAGGAGGTGTGAACCCTTTTTCATTTCAAAAGTTATCAAATAAATGATTTCTGTTTGTGGTAATATTATTTGTTCCAAGGAATTACATTCATTCGTATTGACATTCAATCATGCTATCAAAATTTTGAAAATGTTCACGAACTTCATATTCTGATCTCATAAGGAAAAACTATGTATTTTCTGACAATCATTGATCTAATATAATAGAATATAAACTTGTCAATCAATCAACCTACCTAAGAGTCTCAACACACACACACACACATGTATATATATATATATATATATGTCATAGTCACAAATAATGTCTTGGAGTTTTAAACGGCGAGGTTTTTCTTGAGGTTGAAAAAAAACAGAAAAAAAAAATACGGTACATTTTTAAAAAATTAAAAATGAGAAAAAATAAAATAAGTGAATATAAACTTGTCAATCAATCAACCTACCTAAGAGTCTCAACACACACACCCACACACACGTGTGTGTGTGTGTGTGTGTGTGTATATATATATATATATATATATATATATATGTCATAGTCACAAATAATGTTTCGGAGTATATATATATATATATATATATATATATATATATATATATATATATATATATATATATATATATAAACGGTAAGGTTTTTCTTGAGGTTGAAAAAAACAGAAAAAAAAAGAAAAAATACGGTACATTTTTAAAAATTTTAAAAAATTAAAAATAAGAAAAAAATAAAATAAGTGAGAAACTGGTAACACAAACATCAAAAGCTAAAGTAGATTTGCTACAAATAAAAACAGAAAACGAGAAAAAAAATTGTTTGACATTAAAAAAACTGAAAAAAACACGAAAAAAGCGTTAAAAATGTGTTTTTTTTGTTAATTTTTTTTTTCAAAAAACATGTTTTTTAAAATTTTTAAACGGCCTAGTTAATTTATCAAATTTGTTTTGAAACAAAGACTATGATATATATATATAGTGAGAGAGAGAGAGATGTGCCAGGCCCTTTTAATGATTTGTCATGTTAAAATAAATCCTATCGTAATATTCTCTCCTAATAACCATGTACAACATTTTGGTGTCTACTTACCCTGAGATGGCTAACATTTGCGCTTAGGACCTGCTTAAGACGTTCAAGTTGAAGATGGTCAAGGGATTGACATATGGGGTATGGTACCCTGCTTCAAGTCCACGGTATGAGTATGACTTTCATAGTTGGCAGAGTACCTGATGTTCTGCATTGCATGTGCTCTTTGCTCCATCATTTACTATTAAACAGACACCATGGTTAAGGTGCACCAAGATCCAAATCTGGAGTTCAAAATTGGGCACCAGGCTGGCCCGATAAGTTAGGGGTCCATCCAGGTTGGCCTGATTATGCCTGACTTGGCCCAATAGACTTTTAATATTATTTTATTGATTTATATATATAATAATTTATAGATTATTTTATATTTAAAATATATATTTTTTAATTCTAATCAGGTTGGGCCGGGCCTAGGCCCGGGTTTTAAGTTGCTGGTACAGCCGTGGGCTGCTGTCAGGTGCTGTGGACCGGACCGAGGCCGACTCCTTATTGAGCTCCAGCAAATGCCAGCCCGACGCCCAGCTTTATTGGAGTTAGCACAACGAGAATTTAGTTCTCGATGAGAACTTGTCTTTGGATTAGGTGTATGATCAGTCTATATTCAGTCTCATTATGCCCAATTCCTATACATTCATTCTAAACTAGCATTTATTGAGTGAAACCTGATTCTTAGATGAGGCAAACCCTAAATCTATTGGCTCAAATTCAATCAGGATTGGCCTAAGCTGACATATTTTTCATACAGGTCTTTGCAAAATGGCTCCTGTGTTGAAGCTTTTTTGACAAAAGCGACAAACGTTTATTTGGTTTAGCAAAAACTTCATCTGCTCTTAGTGATTCCCATGCATGCCAGTTACATTTCAATTTTAAACCCAAATTTTTATGATTTTATCCACGTCTAACCATGCGGTTGCAGATGCAGTCATCTTGTTCCAGTATTCTATAAATGCATCACTATTGTAGTTCATTTGGATGTTTAAATTAGATTTTATAACTTGTAAACAATCTACGAATCATAGGTTGCTGAATTTTTCAGTTACTACAGATTCCATTTCTACTCTAAATAAAGTGGTCCAGGAGTAGATATTACATATTTTCTATTGAAAATCACATCCATGCGATTGGAATTTTCAGTGACTGCTTAAAATTTTGATTTCTGTAATACTTTTTCATTTCCTCGCTATGTTTTTGAATTGCACATGATATATTTTCCACCATAATCAGCTACTTTGATGAATTAAGTATATAAGTAGCACTACACCTAACATTTGTGTTGACTTTTGAATGCTCTTGAACTAATTGTCTCAATTCCTTCAATGTAAAATGTGATGAACTAATTGCTCTTTGCCATGAAGAGGTGTGATGTTGGCTTTTAGCCCCACCAGCAGTTAGAAACATTTCCAAGTTGGGTCCTCCAAGTCCATGAGTTCCTTAGGTATACCGAAGGAGAAAAATGTTCTGGCAATATTCCAGTCCTAGCTGAGAGGTTTATTTATTTAATTATTTAAAAGTAAGGGGTTAGAGTGGGTCAGGGCCCCAGCAAAGTGATGCCGCAATCTACCGGCATTGCTGAAAGATGATTTCTAAAGCCTATGTAAATGCACGTTATGTAAATATGAGCTCAAAATGTTACAGTTTAATAACTAAACGTTACTGTTTGTGTTATGATATTGCGGTTATTTTCGTGTGTCTCTTACCTTTTTTTTTTTCCTTAATATTGCAGGAAGTCGTTAGCAAAGAATTAGAAATAAAGCATGCTCAATAATCGATTTTTAGTATACCGTCTCTTGCAAATTGCTGGTGAAGAAACCAATGAAAAAAATGGAAATTCGAGACTGTGGCTATATTTTGCTGTTGTGGTTTGAGATGTACCTGAAACTTAGACTTGTTTATGAGGTCAATGTAGATCTATTTTGTTAATATACTTGTGATAGTCCTTGTAGAGCTTTTGGCTCTCTATACGATGTTGTATACTTTGTGGTACGATTAGGCACATTTTTCAAGTTTTCAATAATAAAATTTTGGCCTTAAGTATTTCTTTTTTATTTTCTTTAATATATATATATATATATATATAAAAGAGATGCAAGCCTGGATTGACCACTACAATTGGCAACGGTAATGGTTGTTCCCAATGTGAGTATTGGCAATGCCTGTTGTAGGGTCGATAGTAGCAAAAGAGCCATTGCCAATAAAACTTTTGGCAATCATCATCGTCCTTACGACAACTTAATGTCCATGCAACAAATGGTTGCTAGTAATAGCATTGTACCTAAAGGCTATTGCCAATAGTACCTTTGTCGTTGTGTATGTGGACAAGTTCCAAGTGTCACTAAGAGATTCTCCAGATGATGCTTTGTGGGACATAAGGGTTTGGCTCATTACACTACAAAAAACATGAGGTTTACTGATGGTATGATACAAAACCGTCAGTACAAAACAAGTTTAACCAATGAAGTCCAAGACCTGACAGTAAATATGCTTTTTACCAACTGTCTTGAATGGTCATCAGAAAACTTAAATATTTACTAACTCCGCAAAAAGAAATTGTCAGAAAAGACCTAATATTTAGGTATGGTAGGACCTATCATAGTATTGAAGTCGATATATACTATAAGATATTGTATGGTTGCCTCAAACTTTTAGAAAAATTGTGTTGCGATACAAGGATTTCATATCTAATCAGTTTAAATTTCATACAAGAGGCAAAACAATCAACATGAAGTACTGTAATCACCTCAAATTTTTTCAAAATTTTTGAAGACCCAAAATAGATCCAAAAGCCAAGTTTAGATCCAAAGCAAGCATTTCAGATCCAAAATTCGAATTGCGTTTAAAACGACAAAATTTGAGCTTCGCGCGTTCACAGAGCTTCCCTTTGTTTTCTTTTTTTTAAAAAAAAAACTCATTTCTCATGCCAAAATGTGCTTTTAAACCCAAGTCGCACGCTCGAACGAGTCGACAATCGATTAAACAAAAAAACTCATTTTTTTTTGCGCGTCCCGTGACACACAGTCATGCAACTGCACGTCGTGAAACACACGTGTGCGCGCGCAAAAGAGTGATGCGCGCGGGCTGTCGCAGTTGCGCACCTTGCGCGACCGTGCGCGATAGCGCGGTCGTGCGGCGTGTTCTTGTCGCCCAATAGTGGGTCAGGTGATGACGCCCCGCGCGCGACAGCGCTCGACGCTGTTGCGTCCGGGCGCTGTCATCTCCCCCTTTCACCCCTCCTTTTTGACGAAAAACCGCCTTTTAAGGGGTGGTTTTGGTCTTTTTGGGTGGGCAAAGGCTCATCCCACTTTTGAAAATGTTTTTACAAGCCTAATGACCAATCATATTCATTTCAAACCATTTCTTTTTCAAAATAATTCAAAATTATGTGAAATTCGGATGAAAATCTTATGAAATTAAAAAAAAATTCAAATTTTGTGTTTTCGCTACAAAATCCTCTATAAACACTCCCCACTTCCCCCATCTTGGGTAAGAGTGGCCCTTGAGAGAAACCCTAGAGTATTCTCACTTGAGGACTTAGGGTTTCTCTTGAGCTCTCTCTCTCTCCCTCTTCCTCTTTCCATTTCTCCTCTTCCTCTCCAACTTGGAGCAAACTACAATTCTCTTGGAGCTTCACTAAAGGGATCTTCAAGTGAAGGTGTTCATTTTGCTTAGGTCATTTCTCGTTAAAGGTATGTAATCATCATCCCTCTCATTTCTCTCTTCATTTTCTTCTCATCTTCATCTCTTCAAGGTTAAAGGAGATAACACTCAACCTCTTTTTAGAGACAAGAGGCTATGCTCAAGTGCACCCAGAGCATGGAAAGATGAGATAATCTTTCATTTCATGATTAAATCATGTTTTCTCTTTATTGAATATAACATTGTTTCTTTCTTCATTTTTCTTTTATCTTCATCTTCCATGGCCAAAGGAGACAACACTCAACCTCTTTTTAGAGACAACAGGCTATGCTCAAGTGCATTGGGAGTATGGAAAGGTGAGATGATCTTTCATTTCATTATTAAATCAAGTTTTCTTTTTATTCAATATAACATTGTTTCTTTCTTCATTTTTATCTCATCTTCATCTCTTCATGGCCAAAGGTGATAGCACTTAATCTCTTTTTACTAACAAGAGGCTACGTTCAAGTGCACCGGGAGCATGAAAAAATTAGATGATCTTTCATTTCATGATTAAATCATGTTTTTTCTTTATTGAATATAACATTGTTTCTTTCTTCATTTTTCTTTTATCTTCATCTCCCCATGGTCAAAGAAGATAGCACTCAACCTCTTTTTTAGAGACAAGTATGCTCAAGTACACCGAGAGCATGGGAAGATGGGATGATATATCATTTCATGATTAAATCATGTTTTCTTTTTATTGAATATAGCATTGTTTCTTTCTTCGTTTTTCTCTCATCTTCATCTCTCTATGGCCAAAGGAGATAGCACTCAACCTCTTTTTTAGAGACAAGAAGCTATGTTCAAGGGCACTGGGAGCATGAAAAGATGAGATGGTATATCATTTCAAAGTTAGATCATGCCTCCCGTCCTAGTTGAACTTTTTTCTTTCCATCATTGAGGTTGGGACTTGTCCAACCCAGAAAAACCTTCACGAATATGTACATGTTAAAAATGCATTCTCATGTCATTGCATATAGTTTTCTTCTTAATCACCCAATTAGAAACCCTAACGAGTGCTTCGTTATGTTGGTTGATTTTCTTCCATATCCAACGGTGGAAGATTTTCCCTTGTACCAAACCAAATAATAACATTCTATGCTTGTATATAAATTATATTTTACAAACAATTTTTAAAAAGCAAATATCATCTCTAATGTGGCTTTGGAGATTTAACTTAGGCTCTTACATGAGTTCAAGCTCCCCTCGGGGCTGCATCAAAATTTGAAGTCGGTTATTTTTCATTTCTTGATTTTTAAGACATGTATGTATATACATATTATATACATATATGTTTACATGAAGATTTTCTTTTCTCTTTTTATGTTTCCACACTTTATTTTACAAATTTTCAAGATAAATGTCTTATCCTACAAATTTCTTATATATTTATATATATATATATCTTTTTCTTTTCCTCTTCATTTAAGTTAAGACTTCATTTTTAAAAGCTTATACAAATATGTATACATACATATAGAGAATATATATCTCCTTTTATTTCTAAATCTTTCATCTAATGATCTTTGAAGTCTTTTTTTTTCTCTCTCTCTCTCTTTGTTTTTATAAGAATGTTGCATATCCTCAATGCCTTTAAACATTTTCTCATGATCTTTTATTTAATGACTTCACTAAGACCAAAAAATCAAGTAATGACCCAATATTGAATTCATGCTTGATGGTCTACAACCAAAACCAACCAAAAATTTTGGGATGCAAACAAGTACCAAAACAGTTGTGTACTTGTTGTTGCATGGACCTCTAGTTTCTTGAATCCAAGTGATAGAAATCATGTGATTAGTGAAGTTACCTACTATGGATTTGTCACAAATATTATATAGGTCACTTATATAGAAAGTCTGAAGTTTATTTTATTCAAATGTGAATGATGTGATGTACTTAGTTTATATGATTGTAGCACTAAAGAAGACAAATTTAGATTTACATATGAAAGATGAACATTTCATTTTAGCATCACAAACACAAGTTTTTTATGTAACGGACTAGATAGAAAGTGATTGGCATATTATTCTTATAACAAGACCTAGAGATATGTATGACATTTTAGAAAGAGAAGTGGTTGACAATAACAATAATTGTAATATCAATCTTGACTTGCATAATGTGGCAGTTGCTGATGCTAATAATGTGAATGATATTCTCACTTGGGTAAGAGAGGATGTACAAGATGTCATTGTTAATCATTCTTTTAGAGATAGTTGGTATGGATTAAACAAATACTATTATTTACATGGTTAATTCATTATAATAGTTATCTACTTTCCTATGAATTGACATATTGTTTTTTTGTCGTTTGGCATTGATAAATGATGTCATTATTTTGCATTGTAAAATGATGTCATTTCTATCCTACATTTAATATTATATGACAACAAATTCTTTTGTTAGATGACTTCCCAACAATAGTATATATCATCAACCTGTGAGAGTGAGAGTATGAAAGAATTTTCACACTTAGATTTTGTTTATGGTCATGCCTTTAATTTGTGATTGTGAAGAGCTCGAGTCAATCCCCGTATTGCAAACAAGCAAATATATGTATGAATAATTGTTAGTGAATACAAACTTCAGTGATTATAATTAAATACTAGTAATTGATGAACAATGTTACCTGAACGAACTTCATCCCTTGTGCCATCTTCATAACATTGATTTTCCACAGCTGGTCAAAATTGCCCAATTAATTTAACATTTAGAAACATGTGTAGGTTATTAATATTGTCTTATTTTTAACATTTAAAAATGCAATTGTTATATGCAATTTGTTCATAGTTATACATTATTCATTGTGTTCAATATAGGAGAAATTTGATGTTCTTAACGAGCATAAAGTGTGTCATGCACAAGTGGGCATTATAGAAATGCACACTCCTATTTAGATCATGGAGGTATGAATTGTGGAAAGTACACAAATGATTTCAGCTTTTGAAGCTCATAAAGCCCAACTTGCCAAGTATGAGGTTCCAGATAATCAATTGGAATCTATGATGAAACATTTTGATGATGAAGGGCAAAAGGTTGCATTCCACAAATTTGGTAAGAATTAATTTCTACTATAAATTTATCATAAGTCGATGTAATAACATATATTATGCAATGATTTACAGGAAGTTAGTGAAAAGAATGTTCAAAATAGTACACTATTGATGTACCAATAGACTACAGGTATAGAGAGCTTTGTCCGATTACATTGATTTGAGTTCATATTTCTATTGAATAATATTCAATTGCACATATATCGACTTGTCAATTTGATATATTTCCTTATACAGTTTGGTGAAGATGGACTTAAGCATTCACATGCTTAAGTTTTTATTGCTACTCGAAATAGCACCAACGAAGACTATTCTAACCTTGAAACCAGAAATGTAGTAATAAGTGGATGTATTTAGTTTATTTCCATACAAGAGTAGATATGTTACTTTATACGAAGCATGTTTGCATGTAATGCATTAGGAAAAACTAAATGAAAAGATAATTACTTTGCTCGCCATCCTAAGTGATGGGAAAAGATAGCCATGGTTGGATATACACAATATGGATATTAGGTGTGAAACCTTCACATCTGTCTACTAAAAACACAAGCAAGAGTCAACTTGAAGCACAAAATGCAGCATTGAAAGAGCAAGTTAGTACTTTACAATAAAAGCTAGATGTGTTTGAGGAAAAATGCACATGACATGATGAGCTCAAAGAAACAAGTGCTAGAGTAGCTTGAGGCAGCTTGTGCTAGGGTCCCTGAGGTAGAGGATAAATGTGTAAAAGTAGATATATTTGAAAACCATATAAATCAAATTATGGCTTTGCTTGTGGGATCATTCAGTTAAGTTTTAAACATATTACATGATCAACTGTTTTCCATTTCTTATAACATACTTCTTTTTTGCAAGTTTGACCACACCTCTCAATTTTCCCCATTGATGCAAGTAAACCAAAGTTTAAGGCTCGATTAGTGTACTTCCTTTCTTGTATTATATTCAATGTCATGCACATGTACCATCTCAATATGGAAGATAGAATAACGTTATCAAAAACTTTATTTGCTTATTTCAGTCTGAATGTATATAATAGCAATTCATTTGTGAACGTAGCTTTGGTTCGTTATACGTTCATTGCATGGGCGTTATTGTTGAGGCATGCTTGGAAGCTAGTCCTAATTTGTAGAACACGGCAATGAAAGGTGAAGAAGAAGAAAAAAGAAACAGAGCTGCATAAATAGAGACAGCAAGAGACTCTACAAGTATAATTCTTCTTCTTCTATTTTGTTATTAAACAGATGAGAGATATTTATACACTTTACAAAAAAAAGATCTAAAAAACTCATTGCTTAACATTACAACACACCACTCCTTGATGTTGACAAAATTGATGCACATGAAGAAAGCGTAATCACTTGATAAGGACCCCTAAGATGGATCATATTACATCTTCAAAAGATATCTGATCCGAATGACTCTAAAATTGATTAAATACTTCAGCAGATTAGAGTGCCTTTTTCTCCATTCCTTCAAACTGGAGTGTATAGATCTTGTACATCCAGTTTGTTTTTAAAATTGAAATTGCTTCTTACCAAGTATTTTTGTAAATATATCTACTATTCGATTGTTTGAGGGTATGTACTCTATTGGAATCAAACCTTTTTTTATGAAATCATTTACCATATGGAAATCAATGTCTATCTGCTTTGTCCACTCAAGGGAAATTGGATCGGCAGTTATATGGAGAGCTGTCTTGTCGTAGAAAACTTGAGCTGATGCAGCCACCATCCAAAATGCACTACAATAGTTAAAAGACATCTTGTTGTAGTCATTTTAGCTGCAGGTGTGAAGGTCTCGTCATAGTCTAGACCTTCAACCTCTGCATGGCCTTTGGCTACCAACTATGCCTTGTACCTTTCAACACTTCTATCTACTCCATACTTTGTCTTGACAACCCACTTGCAGCTGATGGGTGTAGCTCCAGCAGGACAATGTGTGAGAGACCAGGCGTTGTTCTCTTCCAATGCCTTTATTTGAGCTTCCATGGCTTGTCTCCAGCAATGATGTTGTTTTGCTTCACCGTAGGAGGTTGGTTCAGGCAAATGAGAGATACTAAGAAGAAATGGCTGATGGTTTGAAGAAAAATTATTGAAGGACACAAAATCTGATTAGGGGTATCTAGTTGGTCACCTTACTCTTGGTGGTGGTTGTGCCAGTGACCTTAAAGATGACATATTGCAATAAAACTCCCTTAGCAATATTGAAGGCTTTCTAATTCTGGATGAGCCTCGTAGTTCAGGTTCATGTTATGTTTGTTCAATATCTTGATGAATGCTTGTGTTTTCAAGAGAGTCATGGACTAAAACTTTTGGTTCTCAAACATGATTTTTAGATGGTCTGTCTTGTGGTAAGTTTGAACTGGGTTCTGGTGGTAAGTGATTTTTCTTAGTTTGCCTGAGTGGTTTCAAAAAGTTGCTCATTCGATGATAAAGGGAGAATACTGGGATTAATATCATCTCTGTGCTCACAAAATATAAATTTTTCCTCAAAAAACATGTCTCTACTAAAAAATGTTTTGTTGGTTCCAAATCATAAAATAAATATGTTTTCTATCCAAAGGGATACCCAAGAAACATGCATTTATGAGCTCGCTCGTCAAATTTTCTTTTTGGTGTTAGATTTGTTATGTAACATAAGCAACCAAATATTTTTAAATGAGAGTATTTAGGTTTCTTTTGAAAGAGAATTTCACAAGGTGTCTTTCCCTTGAGCAACAGAGTTGGGGCCCTATTTATTAAATAAGCTGCTGTTAACCAAACTCTCACCCCAAAACATAATTGGCAGGTTAGCTTCAAAAAGGAGGGCGTGAGCTACACTTAACAAGTGTCTATGCTTTATTTCAACCATCCCAGTCTGCTGGAGTGTGTATATACAACCTTTTTCATGAACCTTTTTATTGTAGATACCATTCCACTTCATGAGATATAAACTCCATTCCATTATCAGATCTCATTTCCAAAATTTTGGCACTAAACTGTTTTTCGACAAGACTGAAAAATTGTTTTAACAAATAACTAGTTTCTTGCTTTTGACCCATGAGAAACACCCATGTTGTTCTAGTAAAATCATCTAGTATACTCAGAAAGTAATGGACTCTAATGAGTGAAGGCCTTGAATAAGGCCCCCATATATCGCAATGAATGATTTCAAACGGTTTCTGTGAAGTTATTTCACTAATATTAAGTGGGAGACATTTATTTAGCAAGAAAGCATGCTTCACAAGTGCATTTAGCAAAAATGATATATGAGCAGTAATCTGAAAATAATTTATTCCTATTATATGAGTCGTGCCCCAGCCTACAATGCCAGAAGGTAAGCTGTTTGCGTTCATTGAAACTAAAATGTCATGGGTAAAGAACTTATGAATAAAACCGAGAGAAACTAAAGCCAGTGTTGATTGCGTACATCCTAAGGTCTCTGTTGTTGGAGTTTGCAAAGCAATATAGCACATTCATTAGCATACCAAGTCCAATCATCATCTTGGAGTTCTGGTCCTGCATTTCACAACCAGAGGAATGAAAAATCAGTTTGCAGTTCAACAATTTTGTTAATTGGCCAACGGACAAAAGGTTAAACTTGAAGTTTAGAATGTAGACGACATCTTCCAAGATTAGAGCAGGTGTATGACTAACTTGTCGTTTGTGAGTTGCATAAACAAGTTCATTGTTGGACCTTTCAACTTTATGGGTGCTTGTGATGAAATTAAAAGAAGAGGTCATATGATTGGTGGCCCCACTATCAAGGAGCCAGTGATCACATAGCGATACAAAAATACCTGAAATGTTGGCAAGTGAATGAGAGAGATTCTTGTTGACAACTTGCATAATTTGTTTGTACTCCTTCATGGTTAACGCTGGAACAACATCTCAATTCTGCACCAATGGTTGCAGAAATTTGATTTGCACTGATAGAGTTGGCAGCACCCAGGGCATTCACATCTTCAGCAGTCTTTCGTTTGATTGTTTATCATTTTTGAACTTGTCATGTCTAGTAGCAGCTCCTTTAAAGTTGGTGGGATAACCATGTAAATTGAAGCATCGGTCTTTAGTATGTCGAACTCCTTGGCAATATGAGTAGGTCAGCTGTGGAAGGGTCTGATTTTTACGTCTATATTGACGAGGACCATAGTTGAGAGCAGCAAAGCTTATATGGTCTGTTGAGGGAGAAACCCTAGCTTCTCTTTGTTTTTCTCCCTAAAGGATCAGAGAATACACCTTCCCAATAGAAGAAAGAGGATCTACCAAGAGTATTTGTCCTCTAACAGTATTAAACGACTCATTCAAACCTAATAAAAACTGAATCACTTTTTCTTCATCTAATTTTTTAGAAAATTTCTTCATCGCACCACAGGTACATACGACAGAGGGTCATAAAAGGCTAGCTCATCCCAATAGGACTTGAGCTTGGTAAAATATTCAGCAACAGACTGGGATCCTTGGACTTGTCAGTTTACGACAGTCTTAATCTGAAATGTTTTAGGTGCAGTACCTTGGGTTAACGTTCATACAGATCTTCCTAAACTTCTTTAGCAGATGTAGCATAGATTACACTAGGGGCTATTTTCATAGACAAAGAGTTTATATTCAAATAGAACCCTTGTGTTACAATGTCTCCAAAAAATGTGTTCTAGTGATACGACATCCGGTTCAGGTAGAGATCCATTCGACAACTTCGATCTTATTTTTGGCGATAAGTGCCATGATCGTCGACCTGCTCAGGTCAAATAGTTTTGTCTATTCAGAGGTTGAGAGATGAGCATCATACCTGGATTGTCTGAATGAAGCAGAAAAAATGGATTGACGAAAACAGAAAAACTTCTGACCTTTTCGCTTCTGCTCCCAGAATCATCTCCCCTTAAACTTGAGGCGTTTCTTGATGGTTCCTATGTGGTTGAAGCCATAATACTTAGATAGTGTCAAAAAGCGTAGAAGCACAGTTGAACAGCACGGCCCAAGTATCATTGCACTGATACCATGTAAAAAAAAAAGGAATGTAAAAAAAAAAACAGAACTAAACTTCTGGTATGTTGTATTGCAGAACAGGGCAATGAAAGGTGAGAAAAAAGACACAGAGCTGCAGAAATAGAGATAGCAAGAGACTCTATGAGTAGCACTCTTCTTCAATTTTGTTATTAAATGGATGAGAGATATTTACACACTTTACAAGAAATATCTCTAAAAGAATCATTGCTTAACAAAGCGTAACCCTGAGATGCGCATGAAGAAAGCGTAACCCTGAGATGGATCGTATTACATCTTCAAAAAATACCTGATCCGAATGACTCTAAAATTGAACCAATACTTCAGCAGATTAGCGTGCCTTTTTTTACATGCTGCAAGAAGCCAGCAAGGCATCCACTTAGATAAGGCCATTTAGCGCCCTTCCGGAGCATGTGAAGATGGAAAGAGAACAATCTAGCCAGATAAGTTGATGATGTGCCTGCACATGCGCACTGTGGACTGCACAGCCGTTGTTGTTCAAGCGTTTAGAAGTAAACAAATCAGTGAGCATCACTAAACTGTTCTCCCATTACTTAAAACTATGGATTCCCCAATTGTGTAGTTTATAGTAATTCTTTTTATTGTCCTTGGAAAAAAATTAGGAAGATCAGAAACCATATCTTTTCTAGAAGCTCGACGTCTCTTTGTAAGATATTGTATCAGCTACTAATCTTTTGAACCAAGAACCGGTCACGGTCACTCCTCCATTTTGGGATATATATATATATATATATATATATATATATATATGTGTGTGTGTGTGTGTGTGTGTGTGTGTGTGTGTGTGTGTGCGCGCGCTTTTCCTTCTCGTTTCAGAAATTCAAATTTTTGGGTGGATCGGTTGTCTAATTTAGCCAGTTTTCTATACTATTCAAAGATCTTAGACTTGAACATTTATCAAGGTCTTGGCGTGCATAAAATCACATATATACGTCAGATAATCCTTATGATATGTTTAGTTCTTATACATATATCCCTGACTGACTGACTTACTTAGGTCACATACAAGAATCAAACACTCTTAACGCAGATAACTAATGTATTTTTTATGTAATCTAATCTTACACATGTAATATCTTAAGAGTGATTTGATAGGAAATGTATATTAAGTCAGTCCTTTTTGGGTTCTGAATATGCCATTTTAGTTATCAAAACCCAGCAGCTCTTAGAACACTAATTTTTTTTAGTAACGAATCAATACTTTACATGATACAACTCGAACTAAAATATTCTTTGTGTTAAATTAGAATAAAATATTGATTTTTCATTTAAAGTACTTTTTAGTATGAAATTAGGCGGCCTATTTTGAGAGAGAAAGCGAGATAGATAAGATATCATGTTAGAATGTTGGTAGACTCGAAAGCATCTTTCGGGCACATCAGGAACAAGAAGTCAAAGACAGTAACTCTAAGCAATTAAGCTCAAAACTAATCAACTCTAGTCAAAACTTTATGGAGGAACAAATTACATCCCCCTAAATTTTGGAAAATGGATCTCTAGGAGAGTGCATATATATAATATACACAAATAAGCAAATAATACGTGCATATATTTTGCGTGCGTGTGCGTGTGTGACATTTGAATTGGTGACACATGACCTCACTCTCTATCCACGCTTGTTAGTGTGTGGCACATTCACTCGCGGCCCACGCTTGTTAGTGTGTGGCCAGCTGAGGACCACCTTCTCACATTGTGGGGGTTGAGTCATCCACAGCATGGAATGATTGGTGGCTTAGTTAGGTAAAATTGCTGACATTTCATGCACTTCTGTCATTGCATGCATATATTCACCAGAGCTGAAAGGAGGCAAGACGGCTAACAACTGCTCCGTATCCTACTGATCATGGGGGATTTGACTTATTAAAACCTTCAGTACAGTGACCAAGCGTTTATTTTTTCGGCAAAGTTCAAGAAAATTAATTAAATACCAATATTATATTAGGGAAATGAGTTTAAATGAGGACAAAGATAAGACTCCCGTCGGCATGTCTCGTTTCAGGAATTGGTTGACACAATACTGAATATGTATATAGATATCAAGACACGTGGAGATCTTGGTAAAATGGATTCTGGTTGAGTGCTTGCTTATGCCAGAGCAACCAGCCGCCATGGCTGTAAAGATATCTCCCCAATCTTGCCTATATAAGCCATCCCATGCAGTCATACATATACCCAACACCGGATATGTCCATATCTCAAGAATGAAGAACATGGACTCTTCTTGTCTCAAGTTCTTGACCTTGATGTCGCTCGCTCTAACAGTGTCGGCTCAGTTATCCTCCAATTTTTATGATGCAACATGCCCTAACGTACTGCAGATAGTCAGAAGCCAAGTTATGAAAGCTATTATGAATGAGCAGAGAATGGCAGCGTCATTGCTTCGGCTTCACTTCCATGACTGTTTTGTAGACGTACGTTACCTTGATGTTTTATGATTTCTCTTATATATATATATATATATATATATATATACATAAGCTATCTACTTGTGGTTGAATGGTTGTTATTTTAATTTTGTGCTGTTAAAAACCATCTTCTGTCTTCAAAAATAGTGGTTAAGCAAATGTCATGGTCAATACACCTCTTGTGATGGTTTTTAATGGCATAGAATAACCATCCAGCTACAAAAGTAGTTATTCCTTTCTTCTCTCTCTCTCTCTCTCTCTCTCTATATATATATATATATATATATATATATATATATATATATATATATATATATATATATATATATATATATATATATAGTGTTTAGCTCTTGTTTAGTGCATGTTGAAACAATTTGAGCCAAAATTGTACTTAAAAGGCCTCAATCTCCTTTTCACTTGACGGCAGGTTTGTTTTGGTCACAGGTCAAATGAGCAAGAACAACAGTGAAAGCAAAAGTTCTCTTCGTTCTTTTGTTAAACGAGTTTGGAAAGAAACCTCGGCCTGAACTCTCTAAGAACAGCAGTAAAACCTTTACGTTTGTGTGCCTCCTTGACCTCAAGTCAAACAATTTGGCTAACCGGAAGGAACACATGGGATTCGGATTATGGCTGCCCCTAATCAATAGACTGTCAGGGCTCACCCCTTTCATATGCCATGTTATTCGTCACGATATCTGTGTTTTTTAATATTGATCTCATCTCAACATCAAACAACAGCAACTCCCAAACTAATTAGGCTTGAGAAAGTAAGGCGACTGTGATGGTGACGCGCTCAGAATATCCAAGCATCGATCACAAATTATATTCTCTTAGATGCTCATCTTAGTTGGTCTTGGCTGGCAGCTGCCAACCTTACTGTTCCCCTCACAAACATGATCATGAGATCAAGAACTCCTTTGCCTTCAGTTTGTGAGTGTTTATACACATAAAATCTGATCTGTTTTAGACGAACGTGTGCAATGATGGGCAGTAGTAAAATGGTGCAGGGGTGCGATGGATCAATTCTGCTGGACGGAAGCAACGGAGAGAAGTTTGCGTTGCCAAACATGAATTCGGTACGAGGGTTCGAGGTTGTGGACTCAATCAAGGTTGCGGTGGAGAATGCCTGCGCCGGCGTGGTTTCCTGCGCTGATATTCTTGCCATAGCAGCAAGAGACTCCGTGCTTTTCGTAACAATACTCTCTCTCTCCATTTCTCTCTCTCTCTGATATACGTATATATAAATATATTTGGAGTACTTAATTAAAGTTGAATTTTTGGCTGGCAGAGTGGGGGTCCGACTTGGAGGGTGCAGCTTGGTAGGAGGGATGGGCTTGTGGCTAATCAGACTGGAGCCAACACCGGCCTCCCCTCGCCATTTGACCCCTTAGCAACAATAATCTCCAAATTTGCGGCAGTGGGGCTGGACGTCACTGACGTCGTTACTTTATCAGGTCTTCCTTTTCTCTCTCTCTCTCTCTCTCTCTCTCTCACACACACATATATATTTTACTTTGTCTTAAGTGGCATTCTTTTTCCAAGTTACTGTAAACTGGAGAATTGACGTAAGGCAAACGAATGCAGCAGTAACGCGGTCGTTGCTTGGATACGAAGCTAAACAATGGAAAACCCGTTTTTTTCTAAAAAACTAGAAACAACGTGCTTGAATGCGTTTTTCCTCATCTGAGAAAAAATTTTGGAAAACGTAAAATGCATGGAGAAACCTTCTCCTTTCCAGTCTTTTCCTTTGGTCCATTTTCTTTTCCCTTTTCATTATTGTATACAGGAGGCCGTGTTTGATTACCGACAATCAATTTCTCCTACATTAGACCAAACTTTTGCCCCAAATATCAAGAAAAGATCAGGATTTCAAGTATAAATCTTCAGTCTAATTTGAGACCCTTAGTTTGATGAACTATGGATGTTAAGATAGTAATCGAACAACGCCGTTAAGTGACGAGAGGTCATCTCCACTGTTCTCTCTCTCTCTCTTTATATATATAGCAATGAGGGTTTCTTATTGCTCGTTAGAGCGAAGTTAATTGACCCTTTTTGGTTCTGGTCAGCCATTGGGTAATAGCCTACAAACAGATAATTGTTTTTCTTCGCTGACGAAGGGCTTGAGTCCACCTTACTTCTTGTTGATGATCTACCTGACAGATATGTAAATAATAGTTTTAATATTTCTCTACAATATTACGGAGGGAAAGCCAGAAAGACGAAAAAACAGAAAAGTACATTGTTTTACAATCAAACAGGCCCTAAAGGCAGTACTACCGATGGCAAGAGCCAATGCACTGAAGTCCTACATTGATAAAAAAGGACCAGTAACTCCTCTTAATGACAAAAAGTGTGCTTCAACTACTGTGTGCAGGAGGGCACACCATCGGTTTATCCAGGTGCGCATTTTTCAGCAGAAGGCTCTTAAATTACTCAGGCACGGGTGCACCTGACACCACCATGGACCCTACCATGGTCTCAGACCTGCAAACCGTGTGCCCTCAAAACGGCGACGGCAACTCGACGGCGCCTCTCGACCGGAACTCCGAGGACCTCTTTGACAACAACTACTTCAGCAACCTCTTGTCTGGCAAGGGACTCCTTGAATCCGACCAGATCTTGTTCTCTAGTGCTGCTGCCGCAACCACCACCAAAACCCTGGTAGAGACTTACAGCAAGAACTCCGCCTCTTTCATGACGGCCTTTGCCAATTCCATGGTCAAGATGGGAAGCATAAGTCCTCTTACTGGATCCAATGGACAAATCAGGAAGAATTGCAGGGTCGTCAACTCATCTTAGTTGGCATGCATTGTGTTTATCATGAAGGGATAATGGTCGTAATAGCATCAACAAAGTAGGAAGTGTATAAATAAATGGTGTCAATAAATCGAACAGGGATGAACTTACTAATGCATGCTTATTTCAAGCAAGTTCCGAAAGAAAACGTGAGCCTCAACCCTCTTCATAATTTTGTAGGTGTACCTTTGAATCCTGAAAGGGTGCACAACTAGTACTTAAATTTGTGCGTATAGTATAATGAGAATCGAATATCTACGGCAGCCTGGCCCATTACGGTACAAAAGGGAATATACTTTTACTAACTCAAAGAAAGCTTAATGTTGTCACTCCAATTGGTAAATGTGAACGACTGATATTCTATGAACAATCGAACGGTTCGGGTCTTACCTAAAGAAATGAACATTAGGGATGATGCTTACTATATATATATATATATATTATCTCTTTCTTCATTGGCCAAATGGTTAAATCATGCACACCATTTTTTTTTCATCACCAGTTTTTTGGCTATTGATTTGACATGATAGTTTAGGGTTGTTCAATGAGTCAAGCCAACTCGAACTTGTGCCCGTCAAACTCAACTCAAATACAACTCTTTAACAAATGAGTTGAGTTGGAGTCAAAAAATGAACTTTTTAATTTAATGAGTCGAGCTCAGTAAAACTCGATTAAATTATTAGTTAGACATGTTTTACATCTCTCTCTCTCTCTTTGCACATGCAAGCTACCTAACATCTACATATAATGAAATGAAATTCATGATAAAAAAATATAAAAATATATGAAACTAATAAAAATACTTTTTTTTCTCTCTCCATATACATATGATTGACCTAAAATTCACATATGATGAAAAAACATATTTGATAAAACGTTAAAAATAATTACCAGTCAAAATATTCTCTAGCTTTCTCTTTCACTCTCAATATGCATATGAAAGACCTAAAAGCAACATATAATGAAAGAAATTACCTAATAAAATAAGTAAAAAAAACGTCTCTTTCGTTACATACAATGAAAAGAATACCTCATAAAAGATGTAAGAAAATATGAACCACCAAAAAATATTTTTTTTTCTTCTCTGTATACATATACAAGCAACCTAAAATTCATATGGAAAGAAAGTGTCCGATAAAACGTAAAAAACATGTGATTAATCCTAACAAAATGTACTCTTTTCGTTGCTTTTTCCCTATCTCTCTTGCTGTTTCTCTCTCTCCAATTCTAAATGACCTAATATCCAAGTACAATAAAAGTAAGCACACATAAAATGTGTAAGGAATACATGACAAAAGATATATGAGCCAAAAAAATATTTTATCATTTCTCTTTCTACAAATGCACAAAACCTAATACTTGTTCAGAAATACAAGTACGATGAAATTTGTTATGCTTCCAACTTAATGACTCCTTTGTCATCATGACAAAATGAAATTAAGATTTGCCATGTGCCAAACAAGCAAGCATGTTCAAGCAAGCAAATAACCAGCAATTGAATTTTCTTGGAATGGACTTGGTGGGTGCTAATCAAAATGAAAAAACCAATCATAAAACAGTGTTCTCCTTGCTGACTAACTTTTTCTTTACCAACTAAAAGGGATAGATGGAGAGAATGAATCATTATGCAAGGTTGTGATGAAGGAGAAAGTGAGGACTACCCATCGTACGAAGAAAAACAATCCAAACAACTGTCTTGGACAAAAGGGAAACCAGCTACAACTTGTTCAACTGCATACCGTGCATAAGAGAGACATACAATGGTCTCTACAATTTCTTGCTTTCAGCAAGTATTTTTTTTTTAGCTAGACTGAATTGAGATGGAATGTATGTGTGTGTGTGTGTGAGAGAGAGAGAGAGAGAGAGAGAGAGAGAGAGAGAGAGAGAAATTGGTACTGTCTACAGATCATCTCACCAGGTGGTTGTCTTCTTAGTTCGCCTATCTTTGTCACCAAACGTTCATCCCAACTGGGCATTGTATTATTAATAAAAAAAATGTGGCATCTCCACTCGTTTGAATGGCTGGGAGCATAGCCTTCAGACCACTACGCTCGCTGTTGCAGCTGGTGGAAAAAAGCAACAGTTTATTGAACAGTTTAAATTATCAATAAGAAAAGCTCAAATTTTCAAAATTTCCCGAATGTAAAATGACCCTTTTTTGAGTGAAGATTGAGCACTGAAGATTGTGATCCTTGCTGGGAGTGAGGTGACATGTCTTAGTTTAAAAGAATTTTAGCTCGAACCTACCAAAGCAGGTGAGTGTCACTCTGATCTGAGGATAATTATTCCAGAACTCAAATCTGAATCCTAGAACTAAAAGTAACTCAGAAAATACTATGTGGACACTAAGATATCATTTGGTTGGAAGAACAGGTTTTCTCAAGACACTTGTCCTTAGAACAAGTGTCCCAAGAACAAAGAGTCATTGTCCATATGGACAAGCTGTCATTTTTCCAACGTTTGTTTATAAGAACAAAATTTTCAACTTGTCTTGTATGTGTTTGTTTAAATAATTAGACGGACAAGTTTGATACATGTTTGTATTTTTTCTATATATATACACATGATAAAAACAAATGAAAAATATATTAAAAATACAAACAAATAAAAACAGTTACTCTCACTTTCTTTTTCTGTCTCTACACATGACAGACTTAAAATCAAAATATATAACGAAAAAATAATAAAATATGTAAAAGAATCTAAGCTAACAAAAAAGTACTCTCTCTCGCTCTTTATATCTCTACAAATACAAGCAACCTAAAATATACAAATAAACAAAATACTCTCTTTGTCTTTTCTCATTGTTGTTTTTTTTCTCTGTCTATCTACAAATAAAACCATCTAAATCCACTTGAAGTAAAATGAAACACTTAACGAATAAACAGGTGAAGAACATATGAGCCAATAAAAATATTTTGTCTTTCTCTTTCTCTCTCTACACATATCAATAACCTAAATTCCATATCCAGTAAAATAAAACACCAAACAAAATATGTAAAAAATATACAAACCCATAAAAATACCTTCTTTCTCTTTCTCTACACATACAAATGACCTAACATCAACATACAACAAAATAAAGCAACTAGCAAAGAGTGTGTGTGTGCGTATGTGTACGTGTGTGTGTGTGTGTGTATATATAGTATACAATTGAAGTCAAACAGATAAAGTATATATAAAATTGATAAAGACGTTAGCACTAAATTTGCTCTAGATTGATAAATGAGGAAAATATAAAAATAAAAGGACCAGCATTACAGTATGACCAAATTGATCTGTATGGTTTGTGTGAACGTTACATCTTTTGTTAAGGTGGTAAGAAAAAGAAAATAAAAGGGAAGTTAGTGGTAGACTTGCATTATTTTACAACTTTCAACCAACCAGGCAACTCAAATGTTGACCTTCCATTAAGATTCTTACATAAAATAGTAGGTAACTACAATATTTTGTTGGAAAAAAGGCGCACATAATTTGAAAAAGCAAAGGGGATCAAGTAGTGAGAACAACATGTGTATGACAGACAGACAAATGGATGGTTGACTACATGGTTCAAAGTTTTAAGGCACCCACCTTCGAGTCTCTCTTGGGCATTTCCTCAAACAGTTAGTGAGCATCTTCAATGTAGGTGGACAAGCACATAAAGTAATCCAGATCAAGCACAATTACAAGGAAAGATAAATTTTGGACATTTCTTTCACAAAAGAAGAAAAAGAACATGGATGCTATATATATAAGTATCATGGAGAAATTAACTAAAAAAAGTTGTTATTCGAGCTTGAGCTAATGATTGTGAGATTCTTAAAAAAAATGTTATCTTCAACATCATTCAAGACTAGCAAAGAACCGGTAAACACCATTGTTTCTTGGAAGATGCCAATGGCAAGACAAGACAATGACTTTGTGTTGGCCATGGGCCTCATGAGGCAGGGAAGTAGAAGCCTGGAATAGCTTTCAGGCAAGCGACTAGGCAACAATGTTGACAGGGTGGGCAAGGAAGGAAAAACAAAGAGGATGAAGTGGGTGAGCGATGGTGCAACATGACAGTCAGGTTTCACCAAAGCAGGGCAACAAGCCAACATCAATGGGGTAGATGTGTCCATAATGAGTCAATGGCCTATGGCAGCATTGTCTCTCCACTCCTCAGAGAGAGAGAGAGAGAGAGAGAGAGAGAGAGAGAGAGAGAGAGAGAGAGAGAGAGAGAGAGAGAGAGAGAGAGAGA
>JAANDH010000084.1:0-161015 GCA_011799765.1 Nymphaea thermarum | reverse complement strand
GTAGACAGATGGAGCAGTAGAGTCACCCAACAGTAGACGAAGGACAGCGCCATAGCCGAATAGCAAAGTGGACATCTCCCTGCATAAGGTGTGCCACAGACTCCGGCGATGAGAATGTGCCCCTGAAGACCCTGTTGTTGTGCTCCTCCCAAATGCGCCACCAAGAAGAAATGAGCCTCAACCTCTAGACACGACCCTAGGAAAAGGACAGGTGGGATGAAGGACAAAAGGGAGAAAAAAAAGGCAAATGGAGGGTGGGTTTGGGAGGTTGCTATCAAAGGAAGGCCATGCAGAGGTAATGACACTATAGAAGAAAGGACAAGAGGTAAAAAGGTGAACCCGGGACTCAGCTGCGGTGAAACGGAGGGGACATTGGTTAGCTAAACTAATACCGAGGCGCTGTAAGTGGTCAAAAGTATTGATGACCAGCAAAGAGAAGCCAGACAAAAACAATAGTACGAGGAGAGGGACCAGGTGACCAAAGGGACTGAGGTGGGAGCGATGCAACGGAAGAACCAAAGGAGGCAAGGTAACAAGAAGAAAAAGTGAATTCACGGGAAGACGAAAGAGGCCAAGATGGGGGGTGAGCGGTGGGAGGTCAGCAAGATGGAGGAAAAGAGGAAGGGCAGAAAGCAGAACACACCAAAAGTGTGAAGGAGAGGTGTGAGAGATGGAAACATTCCAATCATTAGGGTAAGACATGTCATATTTGGAACAAATGAAAAGGGAGATGGGAGAAAGCTCAGTTTGCCAGACGCCACCACCAATAACACAAAGAGGACTCACACACCCGACTAAGGTTGGTAACTACAACACCCATAAGAAGATGCGGAGGGGCAGCCATATCCCAACATGCAAGACAATCCGAAGGGCGATCACCATCGCAAATAAAGTTACAAATGATTTTATCAAACCTTCTCAGTACAACCACAGGAGGTTGAAAGACCGCCAAGATGAAGTAGAGAGAGAGAGAGAGAGAGAGAGAGAGAGAGACGGAGGTGAAGATGAAAGCAACCGAGAGAGGGATGAAATGCAGCATCTGCGATTGGGGGGGTCGCAAGCACACGATCGTGTGTTCCATGGGTAGGGTGGGAACAAAAAAAAAAACACTTTTTTGCATTCTATAAGGACACAAAAAACAATTAGTTCTCCTGTTATTCTGTCCGATGTTTGGTGCACCTAGCTCGAGATTGAAACAGTGTGTTCCCAAGAATGCACTATTCCAGCTACCAAACCCTCCAAGGGGAGCAGATGCGGAGCTCAGTCAGGTCTGAAATGGTTTTAGTGATCTAGAAATGGCAGTATATATTCTCAGTGAGTTGATTAGGTTAGAGCGAAACTGATTCAGAGCTAAGTGAACCACAGCAAGCTAACTCTAATGATTCCCAATATCATGTGAAGGTGAGAATTATTCTAATTATTCAAACAATAGGCAAATCTCGATGTTTAGCTAGAAATCCTTAATTTTAAGGTTTGGGTAAAAGGTTGTAGGTGCAAAATGGTCTTTTCTAGACAATGGTGGAGTGAAATGTTCGAACCTGGGTCAATAAACAGGTCCTACTTTTGAAATTTGGTTTTCAAAACCACTTTGAAACTTTCTTGTAAGAAGGTAAAATTGTTATTTGCACTTGTGCAAATTTGGGCTTTTTATAGATGCCCATCTTTTCTATTCAGCTAAGACAAAACACACCAAATTTTGACAAATTTAAAATGCGTCAGTACAAAGGAAAGTTATTTATTTTCAAAATTATCAATAAAAGATTATTGTGCTTGTAAAAATATGCCCCATTTTAAGAAACTAGGTTGACGTTGTGGAAGTGCTTGTTCAAAATGTGAGATGTTTGTTCACGCTACTTGTTCTTGAGAATTCTCTTTTGCAAAAAAATTATCTTTTGACATCAAAGTCTTACAAACTTTGTGTCTAGTAAAACATACCTTTGCCATTATGTATCCTTCATAAGATTTGGAATTTTTCCTAATATATGATATCAAGTTTTCCAGATGAATTTCTTTTTCTTCTTGAGATATAATTTTGGAGAAATTATTTTTAATTTTATAGAGATCCGCGTAAAGAATCGATTGCTATCTCAGTGCCTCATTGTTATTAGAGAATTCGCAGTTCCTGTGAGAAATTTTGACCTAAGCTGGCCTTTGCTTTCTAGAAGATACTCATTTTTTCTTGCTTTCCTTCTTTGATTTTGATTTTTCTTGCGTTCTAGAAGAAAAGGTTCTGACCTTTTCTTGTATCTTTGTTATGCCAAGCTTCACATGTGGAGGAAATACTCATCACCTGTATAGGCTACTATGGAGCACCTTCATTTTCATGGTTATACATAGTTTTGTCTTGTGCAATGTCATCTATTGGACTTTCTATTGAACCTTTATAATGAATTTTGGGACAGTTGCTCTCTGACCAACTGACCTTAGGATACTAGGTATAGAACATCTCTTAGGGACTTGCTCGAGTTCAAAAGGCTTATACAGACATTACTAGCCAAAACTTCATAGGTCACATAACTTCAAAAAATGGATGCAAATCAAACCATATGCACACGTGTACTCTTGACCATAGACCTAGAGAACTATGCTTGTCCTTATCCCATTTCAATGCTCCCTGTTTTGCTCATGCTAGTTTAGGTGGTCATGATTTCTACATAGGTTCCATTAGGTTGCTACGTCCACTTGGTCATCAAATTTAATGATATTTCCAAAACTTTGACTCCCTCAATTTCATCAAATTCACTCTCATAGCTCATGTCATAGTTTAGGATCTCCTTTGACATCATAACCAAGAATCATTTTTTCCCAAGGATACAAAAATGACCTTCATGTGTGTTTCTTGGATAGAAAATTTGAAATTAACTTTTTATCAAATGAAAGCTTGTGAAATCTCTTATGTCTTTGGAACCTATATATTTGTATATGTCAAAAGGCTAGTGAAATTCTTGTACCAATGTGCATGCACTTGCAGGTTTATAAAAGCTCATGAACGCTTGTTTGTTTGTTAATTTGGAATCTTTTGTGCTTGTAAACTTTGGATGTTTGAAACTTGTATGAGCTGTAGTGTGAAATTCATGCACTATGTGTGTGCGTATGTTTGTTAGACATTCTTATGATTTTCTAAGTTCAAAACCTTTTGAAATGTTTACTTGAAGGCCCAAGATATGTGAATTTCATGAAGTGTTTTATGTTTTGCTTGAAGACTTCTCTCATATGGAATATTTTGAAAATAAATTTTTGAAAATTCTCTACAAGTTTGCTTTTGTTGAATCTAAACAAAAAGATACCCTACTTTAAGGGTAACAATGGGGACGTTGTGGTCATCAGAGAAGTCTGGCCTTCATGGAATATATTGCATTAAGAATGTATAGAAATGATAGGGCATAAAAGGGAGAGAAACACATTTGGTTAAAGGAAAATCAACTGTTGTTGCTTAACACATTATAGAGGGGACCTCACTGTCGCTATAGTCCATGGAAATAACAGAAAATAAAGTAATAACCATTTGGTTTAATAAACAGCCCCTACTTATAAAATTTGGTTTTTAGTGGCACTTTGAAACCTCCTTGTAAGAGGGTAAAATGGCATTTGAACTTCTGCAAATTTGGGGTGTTTACATGACTCTAGTTGGCCTTCCAAGAAACACTCAACAATGTCCAAGGAAGGATGCACCTTTGGCTAATACACTCTGATGAAAGAAAGGAAATATGAGGAGTGTTGACATCACTGGGATATTTAAAGAATCAATCCATTGAGTGAAGAAGGCTCTGTAGCTCATGACATCTTTCATAGATGATGGTCAGACTCATGAACAATAGCAAGAACAGAAAAAGGAAGGGTGAAGGGCCACATACTGGAAAGTCTGGATTACTTAGATGAACTCAACAAAACTTAGTCTCTAGAGAAGCTAACCTCTCTAGTTCCCTCAAAGATGATCAGTATGACAGAAGTAGGGGAACACGAAGACCACACTTTGAAGGGTAACACGAATGAACTTGGGCAGTGAACCAGGATTTGTAGACATGCCATTTGTGCCCACAACAAGAAACAAAAGAAGTACAATAGCAAGAGAGGAACCAATGATAGACATTCCCATTAGATTAGAGGTCGCAAGTTCACACCATTTACACAAACCCTCGAGGTGATTTAGAATATATGTTATCACAAATACATGTTATCACAGTACATGGTGAAGCTTCCAAGAGTTCCAAATGTATTAGTTGTTAAGGGAAAGTGGAATGACCGATTTTGCAAATGCCACAAAGCATTGGGTCATAGCCTTGAACATTGTTCTATCCCAAGAAAAATTATCCTATATCGCATTGATGAAGGACTCATTAAGAAAGAGCTGCAACTGAAAACTACAAATAATTCATAGGTAACGTCAAGATATCCTTTTTTGGATAACGGTCTTTGTCAAGTCTAGAAGGATCATATGGTTAGACTTTGATATTCTTCATTGCTCACGATCTTTCTTATTTAATAAATTGTTCATTTTGGTGGTCAATATCTCTGTCTTCGCTCCTCTCTCTCTTTTGCTCTCTCCCTCTACTTTGGATTACGTTGCATGATATGACATGACATGAATTTGTGCTTGCCATTTAATATTGTGCATCAAGTTCAATAGTCTAGGATGAAATATCACAAATAAAAAAGTTTTTTCAAAACGTTCCTTTCAAAGAGGGAATTTGCAAGGTTTTAATGCGCTTCCTAAAAAAGAACTTTTGACTATGAAATGATTTGGCCCTATAAAAGAACCCTCAAACACTTTTGAATCTTAGAGTTATGAACTTGAAATTTTGGGATCTTTAGAACTTTTGGAACTCTAGGGCTTTCAAAATTTGGGACTTAAAACTATGAAGGGACTTCCAAGATTTGGAACTCTTGAGCTCTTGATCTTTAAAGATATTGGCAAAATGAACAAATGCCCAAATATTGGAACTCTAGAACTTCTACGCTCAGAAATTTTTGAAGCTCATGAACTCTGGAACTCCTAGTATAACATCCCCCCTATGCCTTGGCGCAATGAACTAGAGCCTTCAACACCACCCCACATATTCTATGAATAGAACTTGCATTACACAAGACCAAACCAGAAGTATGCAACTCACCACATGCACCCCCTACACTTTGGTGGAATGAACTTGCACTTTTTTGCATAGAACAGTGCTTCAGAGCTTGGAGCTCGTGCATGTTGCCCTGAGCTTGTAATAATAGCATAGTGCACTACTGTTGCAGGTGCCTTGAAGTCGCATCTTCGATGGCCCCTGCACTTTTGTTCGAAGAGCTTTGCATTAGCCCAAACTTATGCGGTTAGAACTTCTGCTTCTGAACCTATAACTCATTCTTAGGTGCATTGGAACTTCTGCTTTGGCATACTAAACTTTGAACTTTTAAAAACTAAGCCCAGCACCCGATGGAAAAGCATTGCCTGCATTTTAAAATTTGGATCATGGTATGGGACTTTTTTTTTACAGCTCTAGTATCTTTTCAAGAAAAGGAACAGCCGTAATCATTGTATATAATAATCAAACGTAAACTACTTAAAGGAACTTTGATATCAACTATGAGGAAAAGTTTAATAAAATTGAAGGGTTAGAAGTCAAGAACATGCTACTGATTATGATGATCAAGTTAGTTATGAAAACCAAGTAACAAAATGTTTGGCAACAATGATCTAGACAAATCTCAGAAGAACGGTGAGTGCATTGTAAAATGAACATTGAGAGATGGGTTTGGGGCAAGTGCAGCAGTTCTTCTTAGCCGATGATCTATAGTATTCGATGGGCATAAAGTTGATTTGCATATTTCCACAAAGATTGTCAATTTAATAATATTGGACATGTTAAAATCCAAAATTTGGAATGGATATGATACATGACAACACTACACATGACCACGAAAGTGGCAGAGTTTTGTAATAGCTTTGGAGGTGGGAAGGTATTTTCTCAAAGGTGAAGGTCAGCCTAAAGCAAAATGAAAAAGCAAAAGTGAAAGAGATTCCAAAGGAAAGAACCAAAGCGACCGAATAAAGATAACAGAAGCAAAAAGGAAAAATCGAGTGTTTGTTTGGAAATCAAAAGAACCGCCTGGATCAAAGTCCTTAGACATTGAAATATGAAGTCTCCTACATTTAATATCAATGGTTGCTTCTCTAAAAAGTCTCTAGGAAGGTTGAAAATGGATTCTCTAAATTCATGTTGTACGAATAGAATGAAAGTCCATGAGAAAACTTGATGGCACCAATTGGGGAAAACTCCTATTTCCGTGAAAAATATTAAACTTAGAAAGATGAGTCCCAAAACAAGATGCAATATTTAAACTATATGCAAGGCTTCCATATCTTATGATGAACTCTCAAAGAAATAATTTTTCAAATTTCATCCCTATACTAGGGGCATCTTTTTAACATGTCTATAACAATGTTCAATAAGAAAATATCTCTTTAAATCAAATCTATTTATGAGCTAGGGCATTTTTTCTGGAGAAAATTGAAAATCATAAGCTTGTAATCATTCAATATTTCGATCTTCAAGAACTCTATTATGAAAGTCAAAGATAACATTTCTCACATCGGGGCATATTTTTTGGAAAATTTGAGCTATTTCTCTACCCACCGAGCCTGCAGTTTACTAGCAACAAGGGCATATATCAACAACCCAAAATTTTGCCACCTTGCCAAATTCTCATTTTATCCCCCAGTGGTTCAATATTTGAAAATAGAAGGTCTTTCATCCAAGATTGACTAAACCTGCCTTGCTTGGTTTTCAAACGCTCAGGACAGGAGCTTTATGACCTAGTCACCTGGAAAATGATCCTTTTACTCTTGAACCTTAGAACTCTTTTAGAATCATGAGAATTGTCCAACTCAGGTTCATGAGCCCCATGAGCAATTAGGGTTAGCTCACTTCAACTCATTTCAGTTCAACTAAGCCTGGCTAGCTCACTGAACTCACTTACCTTCCAAATTTAAAATATTTAATCTCTAGAGCTCAGAATTCACTTTGAATTGGTTCATTACAGTAGACCCACCTTGGATCTAATTCATCTTAAATTATAGAAGCTCGAACACCAGCTCTAGCTTAGTGCATGCATGCATCTTGTCACTCTCCTTCGAACATAAGATAGAAGTAAGCTACATGCAGTCCCTACCAGATCATGTTGAGTTAGGAACAAGGGCATTAGTGTTAGACCTACCTTTTGTTAAGGTCAAACTCAATTCAGATAACTTAGATTCAGTTCAATTCAATGCCAGCTTACTTTCAACACTATTCTCTAGTTTAAATGAACTCTAATGAACTGGAGTGAGATCAGTTCAAACTCATAAATGGATCTAGCATGATTAACTCCACATTCCATCAGAAGCTCATCAGTTCATTCATTATAGATCTAGTTCATTTTAGTTAGAAAGCAGTTCGAATAGATTCTAACTAGACTTTGATTTCACTTCCTTTTGCTCTAATTTGAACTCAAACCTTGGGGGATCTAAATTAAATTTTTGATGTCAATACAGTCATATTGAACTAAATTTTATGTCCCTAAGTTCAATTCATATACATTATATATTTGTCCAAACTTTCCATTTTTATCACTAACACAAGATCCTTCAACTAGGCAAAATTGTCACTTAATTTCTTGCATCTCATTTTGCTCTCAAATTAGGTTATACAATGAATATACCTAAGTTCGTCATTGTACATCTCCAGAGCTCCATACTATGCTTTTTAGATCTCAAATTTCAGAAATTTCTAAATTTCTGACCCAGATCTTCTAACAAATTCAAGAAACATTCTCTGAAACCTCCTTTGGGCTGAAATCTTGCCCTAGATCTTTAATTTTGATATAGAACCACGGTCTGTGTTCATTGAACCTAGAGACTTTCATTTTGAGGCCACACATGAATTACCTATTTAATGTATATTTCTAGGGTTATTTCTAAACCTCTAATAAAGACTTGGAAATTTGTTTGGATCCTGGACTAGAATTTTGAATGTAGAGCTCAATTATAGATCCTAAAGGCACTGAATATGGATCAAAAGCAAAGATCTAGATCTAACAATAGAACCATGACCAAATATAGGTCCAAGAAGCTTAGGTTTAGAATGGGGTTGGATCAAAATAGTGGCTAAGGTCAGACGTGAATTTGATCCAGATAAATGGGGCAGAAATCAAGCCTAACGATCAGATTTATCCAAGAATTGGATCTAAAGATATGTTGTAGATCTAAAATGGATATGAACATGGAGGTGGTTCTAAAAGATATAAGCCATATATAGGATTGGTTTGAAGCTAGGATTGGGATCAGAAATGGATACAAAGATAGAATTGGATCCAAAATGAATCATTAGGATAGAGTTAAGGTTGATATGGGTCTGAAAAAAATTGAATTTAAGATCGGTTCAAAAAATCTAAAATAGACATAATATAATTTGAGATTTGGTTCTCAAGTCTAGAATAAAGTTCATATACTGAAATTTAGGTGAAGGGAAGGAATTTGGAATTTTGGGGCTAGAAATATTGAACGATAGTTGAAAATAATTCATAAAATGCTTGAAAACATAGAATAATTGATTTTTCATGAAATTTGTGGTGACTACAATTCATACCTTTTCTACTGAGCAAGTTAAAGTTGGCCTCAACGAAGAAGATGAGGAGGCCAAATTTTCTCAAAGTTAAGGTTTGAAGATCTTGTAGGAAAGTATAATTTGTGTTTTAAGTTTAATTGCTTCCTTGAATGGGTTTATCTTGTCTATATTATCAGGTTTAACCCCTATCTAAATGGGTTGCTTGAAATAAGAAAACAAGTGATAAAACTGAGAAAAATCCCTCTGCATCTAAAGAATCACTAAGGTAGGGTGTTTGGCCCTATTGTCCCATAATGATAGATGGCAGGATGAGGAGTGAGGCCCCAATGCCTCGATTGCCCATGGCGAAGTTTGGTTACTTCATCAGATGCTGGATTTCAACTTGCTTGAAAAGTTCAACAGTCATAAGGATTGGGTTTAGCCAAACTTCATCTTCACAAGCATCACTCTTGACCATGTCTATTGCTCAATAGCATCTGCTCTGAGAGTGTTGTTGTTGACCCTACTGTCGAGTCACCATCATGGTCATTGGCTGTCAGCTGGGTAGACCTCCTTTAGTTATTGACCCTATTGTTGAGTCTTTGTCATGACTGCCTATTGTTGACTGATGATTGTAGGTTTCCATTATTGGTTGACATTGTTGTTGAGTTTCTAACATGTCTATTAGTTGTTGACCCCACTATCGAATCATTGTCATGTTTATTGATTGTTAACCCCATTGTTGAGTCACCACTAAATCTTCTTGTTGATTGTTAACCCCATTGTTGAGTCACCACTAAATCTTCTTTGTTAGCTGGATCTTGACTATCCCATTCGTTGTGAACTTGGTCAGTGTAGCTCCCCCCAAACATATCACGGTGATTTGTTGCTTTGATGAGCATTCAGATCTATTTTGGAAAAGTTGTTTCAATCCTTTGGGTTTTGAAGGAGTTCATAATTGGAATTTTGGGTTTTGAAATAGCAATGTGCTTTAGTTGATATCCCGAAGTGCATTATTCAAAGAAAAAGAAAAAGTGACCTAGTATGTACTTACCTTATGCTTGAATTAAAAGACAAGGAAACAATTTCCCACAACTGGCAGGAGATAGGGTTTGAACCGAAACAAGGTGCCCCAGTGTACTAGGTAAAGGATCAAAAGTTGATGCATCAAGTTGGGACTGGGGCAATGGAAATTACAAAGAATGTCATGGAAAGAATAGACAAAATTAGGTAAATAAAGGGAAAGAAAAGTGGGATATGATTCATTGATAGATTTCACATGACGAAAGGAGATAGGACTATAAGGTAAAGATAGGTTCATAACTTTAGATCAAAAGGGAATCCCTTGGGCTCAACATCAATGGCAAGCAATCAAAAAGAGGTAGCAAATGACTGAACGCTTTCACAGTTAAGGCGAGCTCTATGTGGTCATTTTGGGATTCCCTATGGTAGCGGTCATCTTGGTAATTGGCTATTTGTTCAACTTATGAAGAAAGGGGCATGTTCAAAAGGCATGTTAGGACTATGGTTGACAAATAGTGGTTTCAATAATAGGGTATTAGCCAAACTAGCAAGATATGGAGATCAATAATTGAAAACAAGGAAAAGCATAGATAAACTATCATTGTTTGAAGAATCTTGAACATGTGCAAATGAATAGATAGAATTAGTGATCATGCTAGAGTAGGGAGTAGATGATGAATAAAGATATTGTCTAAATAGGCAAGACATAGACCTGATAGGTAAATCATATATCAAGGGGTGATGAATGGAATAAAACATATGAGGCATAATCGAAAAAACTGATAATCACCTTAGGGGTGATAAGATAAGATCAAAGAAATACTAGGGAGGAAAATGATGGAGCAAACAACAAATATTCTAAGGCCAGAGGATTCCAAGTATTAGGGTGACCATACATTGGGAAATGTACAAATTTAGTCTGACAAAGTTGGTAGGGTTTTGAATCTATGAAAGAAAAAGGTAAATGACTAAATTAAATGATATAATTATCATGATCATGGGTTTGGGTGGATCAAAGTAAAGCAAGATTTGATGAAATGAGGCAGTTAAAGTCTTTGAGGATGTTGGTCAACCAGAGGCTAGATAAGATGGGGAGATAAGTTGGAAGAAAATATAATAATGTCATCAAAATAGATTAATGTTATAATTGTACAAAAGATTAAATGGGGTTGGTCAAAGATCAAACTGAATCAGATGAAAGAACAATAGTTGATGAGTTAATGAGATAATAGAGGGGTATAAATTACAATCAAGAAGCATGGTTAGGAGAAGAGAAGTTGAAGGTCATTCAAGGGGAGATCGAATGAAGGAAGAAAGTAAGCAGAGTACATACAAGGTCATGTGCATTTTGCTCTCCCTAAAGTCACATACATCTATTGTGCATATTTTGAAAAAAAAAGAGTCTACGACCCTAATTAGATCTATAAATGTACGCTTATATACCTTAGCCAGAAGGCTTATTACAAACATAGACTCCTCCGTGGCAATTAGGGTAAAGACTCTTCATTCTCCTTCATTACTTGTCAGCATACCATAGGCTCTACTTCATGATACTAATGAGGGGACCTCTTAGCCAAAAATTAGTCCAACCTTGAGGCTCAATGCTGGCCTACTATCTAAGATTGTGCTCAACAATATGATGATTGGGACAAGATAGGTGAAATATGAGAAAACATGTAAGAACAGCAGCCAATGGGCTTTAATGCAAAGAGGCAAGGCCTAAGATGGTTATTAAGATAGATAGAAAAACATACATTCGGACTGTATTTGAATCCTAAGTTTAAGTGAACATGATTAAGTCTCATCAATTAGTCCTAGATGCAAGAAAGTAAAGCATACAACGTACCATGCTTAGAGATGCATGCATTGGAATGCAGGCATGGTTTTATACCATAGGGATAGGTGCACGCTTATTGTTGGAAGAAAGATGATTATTTGTATCTCAAAACTGATTTTGGTTTTGGGGTTGCATTAGAAAAGAGGTTTTGCTTTGTAAGCAAGAGAAAAAGGGACCCACTCATTTGTACGAGGTCTGGTTGTTCCCAACTCCTTTATTGGGAATAATCAGACAAAAAACTGGCATCTTTAATTTGCACATTGCATCATCTTCAAGTGTTATCTTAAGTCCTATATGCACATATTCTTAAGTTAAATTTTCAAAGAATTTGAAAAAAGGTTTAGGTTAAAATTTATTGCCATTGGGGTAGACCTATGGTTTAAGAGGTATTTTATTGCACTCCAGATGTACCAACCATGGAGTGATGAGTTTAAAATGGAAAAGATTTGAATGGTTTTGAAAATGAGAGACTCAAAGAAAGATGTTTAAAATGGTTTGAGTTCTTCCGAATTTTGTTGTTAGAACTCAAATGCACAAGAAAATTTATATTTCTAAGATAATTTTGAAAAGCATAGTCTACAACTAAATTTTGTCTTGGGAAAAACATAATTCAAAAGTATATTTGCAAGTTACTTTGCAAAGTATGACTTCAACTTCTCAAGCATCATAGAAGCATGATTTTCAAGCAATAAAGACTCACAATGTTGTAAAAGTATGAAAAAATAATTGATTTTGATGATAAAAGGTTTATATTGCAAAGGAGCATTGTTTGAAAGTTAGGAAAAAATACTATGGTTTAATAAGTATTTTCCTTTAATTCTAAGAGAGGGTAAAGACTTAACCCTATTTTAATTCTGATCTAGATAAGATTTAGTCTTAGCTTCTTTAGGATTGAATAGGAGGTGCATACATCATTCCATTCATGTTTTGTAAAGTGATAGTATGTGAATGCTTGCTTATGCATGTCTATAGGTAAGGAATAGAGAAACTTAAAAGAAAACACATTCTTACCATGTCGCACAACTAGAGTTATGTTGGTTTGTATTTCTCGACAAAGAGTTCCAAAGCTTAACCTTCTTCCACAGAGAGGGGATAAGCACTCATTTACCAAATCACTCAAATATATTTTTAGATGTTCAGGTGGGCCATGGGGAGGCTAGAAAGGAAACAATGAATAAAAGTGTTGGGGATGTTATTTTGTGCTTTGAAAACTGAAAACGACATGTTCGTGCATTTTAAATATATTCATATTTCATGTTGGGTGTTTTCTTGGGTTAGACATATCACAATCTCAATAGAAAAAAATGAACAGAAATAATAAAGAGAGAAAAGTCCTTTACACCAATCTCTCACATACTTGGGGTGTTCACATCAAGCATTCATCAATTCCATTGAAAAATAAAAGATGTAAACAAGCACGTCATTATGCTCTAGTCTATCTACCACTTTGGATAAATCAGACATGAGATAGACAGTCATGGAGATGAGAAAAAGGTCACATAGAGGAAAATGGGGATGCTGAAAGAAAAGAGAGAGATAGAGAGAAGAATAAAAAAACAAGGAGGAGAGAGAGAAACAAGAAGAATGAGGAGAGGAAGAGTGTTTTCATGAAAGGAAAGTAGAGGGAGAAATTTTCGGAAGAGAGAAGGAGAAGGAGAAGGATGAAGATGTTTTAGAAAGACAGAGAAAAAGAGAGAGGCTTTGATGTCAAAGAGATAAAGACATAGAGTATTTTTTGTAAAACAAGGGGAGAGAGAGACAAAGAGAGCAAAAAAGTGATCTATTTGTAAGAGACAGAGAAGAGCTTCATAGAAGATATAAAATAAAATACTTAAAATATGGAGAGGGAGAGAAGAGCTTCACAAAAGAGAGAAGGAAAGGGAAATGTACTTGAAAGAGAGAGAGAGAGAGAGAGAGAGAGAGAGAGAGAGAGAGAGAGAGAGAGAGAGAAGAGAAAGAGAAGGATAACGAGAAGAGGATGAAGAAGGTGGAGAGAGGAGTATCTAGCTTGACATGAAAAATGAGTTAAGGAAGTCGTACCTTGTGAAAAACTCTTGCCCGAAAAATGAAGGTCAAAAGGAGGGTTTCGAGAAAATAATGGAAGGGGCTTCAAGAGTAGCTCCTCTAAAGCGATGGTTCCCAGGTGGTGGAAGACCAAGAATCGGGTGGCTTCTCCAAAGTAGAGAAAGAGAGATTAGGAAGTTTAAAGGAGAGGAATAGAGAAGAAGAGTTAGAAGAGCTCTCTAGCGCTTGATCACTTAGAGATAACTCTCTTATCAAGAGGGTTTTGAGAGGGATTTATATAGATTTTGAGCGTGAGAGTTCCAAGGGTTAAGAAATTCAAGACAAATCATGTTAAATCTTTCCATTGTCATGTCAAGTCTTTAAAATAATTTGATTTTTCTACAAGCTCTTTGGCTTCTTACTCAATCCATAAAAACCCATATCAAGCCTCAAAAGGAGAGACTAAAGTAGGTTTGTATACATTTTACTATTTTCATGAAAACTCTTGAAATATTTTGATATTATTTGAAGATTTTTCTATATTCATTAAAGCTAACTTCATAATCTTTTTTTCTTCACAACCTATATATTTTCCAAAATTTTGTAGGGTGACTTTGATTCCATTTGATTCTCTTACAGCTATTCAAATTCATGTTAAATTTTTTAATTTTAATTTCTAAAAGTGGATTTTCTACTTTTGTCAAGGTCATGTTTTATTCCAAATTTCTTAAAATACTCCTTTAAATTTCCAACTCTAGCTAAGCCTTCAAATCCTACGTTTCGGAATTTCCTTATTTTCCAAATTCATGCCTTGGACTTTCTAATTTCATGAAGTACATTTCCAACTTTTTCCATTTTGTTATAACTTTTTGTCAAATTCTTGGAATTGATATCATTTTTCTAAACCTTTACATTAGGTTCTCAAAAATATTTGGCATGTTAATTTCAGAACATTTTATATTTTCTACTTTTTTCCTAAAGAATTTAAAATTGATTTGGATCTTAGAACGAGATTTTAGATCTAGAGCTCGATTATGGATGTTAAAAGTACTGGATATGGATCAAGGGCAATGATCTGGATCTAAAACTAGAATCAATGCCAGATATAGGTCTAATAAGCTGAGGTTCTTGTCAAGATTGGATCAAAACAGGGGTTGAGGAAAAGACTACCTGTGATCCTAATGAAAGCAATGAAATGGAACGTTAGGGATTTAATGAGGGATGCTGCTCGCAAGGAGCTCCGTTCTTTACTAATCGTAGGTAATATTTTGTTGTTTGCCCTCGTTGATACTATGCTCTTGGATGCAAACTTTCAATGTTGGAATTTCAGTCATTTAAATTGTGTAGTTATTTCCAATTCAGATTATAATAATGGTATTGCTAGAATTGTAGAGGGATAGTGCCCTTCGAGTCTAGTTGTTTGTCTTGTTCTTGTTGATTGCCTTTTGTGTTGTGTTCATTGTCTTGTTAGAAGGTCCAACAAAAAATTTATGGCTGGAGGTATTTACTTTCTTCCTAATCCTATTATTTGTGTGGAAGAATTCTGGAGACTCCAAAGAAATAGTTGAGAGTTTCTCTGACCATGTTGTCTTCTTGGACATTTTAATTCAATGACAGGTAGAGCAAAAAAGACCAGGAGGAGTCCCTTGGCAGCTTTCTGTTCTACGTTCGACTCCTTTCTTGTCAATGGTAGGCTCCGTATTCCCCATGATAGACACAAAAATTTCACATGGCCCATAAATAGGTGCAAAGATGAGCTTGTATTATGACGATTGGACTGGTGTACGGTAAATCTTTAGTGGAGACAAGCATTTGGGGGTAATAGCTACCTCAAGGTCCTTCTGTACACCACTTCAGATCACAACTCCCCGGTCATTAGCTGGGCAGAAGGAGAACGAGTTAGATGTGGATCGTTTATATTTAGATACTACAAATGCTGGCACTACAGAGATGGTTAAGGGAGGTACTCGTGTAAGAATGGTCCACTGTGGTGTTTGGGTGTCCTTGATCCAACTAGTTAGGAAGCTACAGCTCACTAGAAGTGGTCTCTCGCATTGGCACAAGTATCATCTGGGCCTGGCGGAGAGGCATATAGCCAAAATTAACAATTTGCAGCGAATTCAAGAATCCAGGAACATTATTGATGAGTAAACAGAAAGGATGCTTAGAGAAGAGATCAATGAAACTCTGAAAGAAGAAAGCAGGTGGAGGTAGAAGTCGACAGTTCACTGGCTCAAGAGAGGAGATAGGAACACCTCCTATTTTCTTGTTGTTCCTCATGGACGTCACATAAAGAACTTGTTTTATGAGGTCGAAGTGAATGGCAGCACCATCAAAGACCAAGATTGGATTCTGGAGGCAGGGGAACAATTCTTTCAAGAGCTCAGGGGAATTGAGAGGGAGATGGGTCTCTTCAATGATCTTGGTAATAGGCTGTGTGTCTCGGAGGAAGAGAATACTCCCCTTCGTAGACTCATTTCAAAGAGATTAGAGATGTAGTCTTTACATTTGATGGTGATAGTGCCTAGGCACCAACGGTTTCCTAGTGTCCTTTTTTCAACTTAATTGGGACATCATTGGACAGTTTGTGTGCCTAGTGATTAAGGATTTCTTATGTACTGGAAAACTTCTGAGGAACATCAACAGAACTTTGTCACTCTTATACCTAAGGGAGATCGATCTTGAACTTTTGGGGAGTATAGGCCTGTTGCCTTGTGTAATGGCATTTTTAACTTTATTATGATCATTGAAGGGTGCATGAAGGGTATCCTTGGTAGAATAATCGGACCTAAGCAGGTTGCTTTCCTCCCCAATCGTCACAGTGGGGAGAATGTAATCTTTGCACATGAAGTCGTGCATAGTTTGCAGTCCTATAGTAAAGGTGTAGTGTGTTTAAAACTTGACATGTCCAAAGCTTATGATCTGATTAAATGAAGATTCCTGAAAAACTCCTTACTCAAGTTGGGACTTGATTGTTCTTGGGTGGAATGAATTTTGAAATGTGTCTCCTCCTCATCAGCCACTATCATTCCTACTTTAATCTCAAAAGGGGCCTTAGATAAGGGGATCCTCTATCCCTGTATGTCTTTATTACCGTAACTGAAATGGTGTCTAGATGTTTGGTGATCAAAACCAAGCGTAGAGATATATATCCTTACTCCTTGGTTCCCTAGAGGTGGTCGATACCCATGTATGCTCGCATTTGCTGATGACATTCTCTTATTTAGCAGACAGAGTTAACATCAACTAAATTCAGGAAATTCTTGAGTTGTTAACTATTTTGGGCCAGCATGTGGGCCTTAGAATCAACCCCGATAAGTCTTCTATTTTTTCTTTTAACGTGGATGATGATCAATTGTAGAGATTCAGATCCTCGTTTTATTGGCAGGTTAGTGATATCCCCGCTTGTTTTCTTGGATTGCCACTCTTTGTGGGGTGGCTTCCTTCTGAGGGCTACATGGATTTAGTGGAACAAGAGGCTCGCAGGTTGGAAGACTAAACTTCTATCCTATTCGGGAAACCTATGTCTTCTAAATTATGTCATTGCTAGTATGGTGAGATATTGGGTTTCATTGTTTTAGCTTCCTATGGTGGTGATGAACCAAATCAAATCTCTTACGGCCAAATTTTTATAGGGTAGAAGATAAAGGCTGCCACCTTCTAGCTCGGAGCATAGTGTGTTGTCCTCATTCTGAAGGGGGTGATGGCCTTAAGGAAGTCTGCATGATGGGAAAGCTCATTTGGATCATATGGCCCTGCAGATTTTGCAGGAAGAAAGGGGAAGGAGCGAGGTTTACTAGAAGCAAGTACTCAAATGAGAATAACTCTATGTGGTCCAAAAAGAGCTTGAGGCATACCTCATGGTTCATGCAGGGCCTTATCATGGGATGTTGTGCTATTCAGAATACTTACTGGAGGGTTTGTGAGGGGTCCATCAACTTTTGGTTGAACAAATGGAATTCCATTTGTATTAAAAACCAATTGAATGCATAGGAATTTGAGCTATTCATCACCTCTTTAATAGGTCCATTTATGATATGCAGCTTTTGTGACCTATAACCCATAGATCTATTCAGACCTTGTTGCATAGACTTGGCTGTGATTTCCCAAGTTTGACTAATAGGCCAGATATTCTACTTGTCCAAGGGAGGCCGGCGGATCAAATCAAACCTGCTTAGGTTTGGGTGTATATCAAAGTCAAGAGTGAAGAGGATAGATGGAGGCTTTGGTTGTGGAGCAAGGATTGGGTGCCTAGAGCAAACTCCTGTTGCTATATAGCCAGTCATGGCAAACTCCAAACCCAAGATAGGGTCCAGCAAGGGGGATCAGTATGGCTTGCAGATGGCACTTATGCCATAAACATGTCGAAGACGTGGGCCACGTTCTCTTCACTTCCCATGTTGCAGTCAAGGTGTGGAAGCTAATGTGTGATAAGTTTGGCAAAAGGAGGATCCCTCATTGTCAAGAGCATGCCACCGTTGGCATGAGTTAACCATTGGGAGACACCCGTTGGCATAAGGGACACACGTGACACATAAGGAAATGACACACATGGAAACATTTGTTAATAGAAATCCCTTAGTTGCCATTTCTCAACACCTAAACGTTAATTGTGAACGTTGACATTGGTGAACGTTGAGAATCAATTGTATATATTTTCTTGTACAATTTCTTTGTAAGTAATTCAAAATCACAATCATTCAACGTCTTCCTCTATCGCCTCTTTCCTTCTCTCACGGTGCTTGGCTCTCTCCTTCTCTCATGGTGCTTGGCTTTTAACATGGTATCAGAGCATTGAAGCATGAACATCGAAGGAGCAAAAATGAGCGATGCACTTCATGGCGACTCCACTGGTTCAGATCCACACCAGGTGATGTCTAATCCTTTTTACATTCACCATTCAGATAACCCTGGAAATATGTTGGTGTCGCAACCTCTCAATGAGGACAACTATGGTACATGGAGTAGGGCCATGTCTATGGCTATTTCAGCAAAAAACAAGACTGGTTTCATCGATGGTTCAATTACAGAACCTGTGAAAACAGACCCACTGTATCCACATTGGGTTCGATGTAACCATCTTGTGTTATCGTGGATTTTAAATTCCATTAGCAAAGATATTGCAACCAGCATCATTTATGTTACCACAACAAGAGAGGTCTGGCAAGATCTAAAAGAAAGGTTTAACCAAAGTCTTGCCACTAGGATATATCAAATCCAAAGTTCCATCTCTCGTTTACAGCAAAAAACTATGTTGGTCACCTTATATTTCACAAAAATGAAAGCTTTGTGGGATGAATTGGCTTCATATTATCCGCTTCCTGAATGCTCGTGTGGGGCGATGAGAGTCTATTCTGACCAGATTCAAAGGGAAAAAAGTATCCAATTTTTGATTGGGTTAAATGACTCCTACAATGCCATTAGAGGGCAAATTCTTCTCTTAGATCCTTTGCCAAATGTGATGAGAATTTATGCGTTAATCTTGCAAGAAGAAAAGCAATGAGAAGCTAGGTTCATGAGCACACCAAATGAAGGGACTGCTGCATTAGCCGTTTCACAAACAAGCCATGACAAGGTTGCCAATCGCGACACCACCAATTTCAGATTTCAGAAAGGTCGAGGAAGCCGGCAATCTTGACCCATATGCAGTCATTGTCGTGGCATAGGTCATGTCAAGGAAGAATGTTTTAAGATCATCGGATATCCACCAGGACATCGATTCTATGATCCAAACTTTAAACATGTCGTGGCAGCCAATGTTACATTTAATCAAATGGCACCCAACGACAACATACATGGGCCAAATAGCAATGAACAAAACCTCAAAGGGGCAGCCCTAGCTTTTACGATGGAGGAGTACCACAAACTGCTATCACTGGTAAAAAATCAGACACCGAATGTCAACTTTGCAGGTAACGCTACCACCTCAAAACTTGAATATTCTCCTTGGATCATTGACTCAGGAGCAAGTCAGCACATATGTACTGATCAATCTATTCTCAAAGAATTAAGACCATGTGATACACCGGTGACACTACCAAACGGTAAGGTGGTTTATGTTTGTCATACTGGTAAGGTGTCGCTACCCAATTTTGATATTAACAATGTGTTAAATATCCCATCATTCAAAGTGAATCTCTTATCTGTTAGCGAGTTAAACTAAAACATGAATTTCTCTATCACGTTTTTTCCTAATTATTGTGTTATGCAGGACCTGGCGTCGACGACGATGATTGGTAGAGGTGATGTAAGGGGAGGACTGTATATGCTTCGGCCAGAGACCACAATGGAACAAAACTCTTGCTTAGCTGTTTCTAGCCACGAGCTTTGGCACAAAAGGCTAGGACACCCATCTTTGACGCGTTTAAAGTTAGTTAATGATTATCTTGATTTGAACCTTGAATTGAATGAACATTTTCTGTGTGATGCATGTCATCGTGCTAAACAGACTCGTTTAAAGTTTGATTTAAGTGAGATTTCGTCTACCTGTTCTTTCAATTTAATACATTGTGATATTTGGGGGCCGTATGCCCAAGTTTCTCTATCAGGTGCACATTATTTTTTAAGCATTGTAGATGACTTCTCTCGTGCAACATGGATTTTCCTAATGAGACACAAATACGAAACTTTGCATGTCATTAAAAATTTCTTTTTCATGATCAAAACTCAATTTGATTGTCAAATAAAAACTTTACGTTCCGATAATGGATCTGAATTTTTTTCTCAAGAAATGAAGGATTTTCTGTGCCAACAAGGGACCGTTCACCAACATAGTTGTGTGGGAACACCACAACAAAATGGTGTTGTAGAACGTAAACACCGGCACTTGAGGTAGCTAGAGCATTATGGTTTGAATCTAATCTTCCTTTTCGTTTTTGGGGAGAATGCGTCTTGACCGCAACCTACTTAATTAATCGTATTCCAACACCCAACACAAATGGAAAAACGCCTTTTGAAATTCTTTTTAAAAGAAAACCTTCTTCCAAACACCTTCGTACTTTTAGCTCTCTTTGTTATGCTACCAAAATAAGTCCCAACAAAGATAAATTTGGGTCAAGAGCATATAAATCTATTTTTTTTAGGTTATCCGGATGGACAAAAGGCCTACAAAGTGTATGATTTAGAATCTCATAAATTTTTTACTAGTAGAGATGTTTTCTACGAGAATATATTTCCTTTTCATGAAACAAAGGACTCTGAGAGAGAAGTCGTCCTCCCTATGCCTTGTGATTTAGACGAAGATGCATATGAGTTTCTTTCAAACTTACGAAACAACACACCATTGGATAGTGACCAAATCAATCTTCAAGGTCCTGATAACCACCAAAATGATAGTAGACCAAATTTAGTTGAAAACACACTCCCTCAACAGGTTCTGGATGTTGATAGAAATGAGATTCAAATTGCTCCACCAGAATCAGATACCACCAATGTTGAGCCGGTTAGGAGGTCCACTAGAATCCGAAAACCTATTCCATGGCTGAAAGATTTTGAATGTCCTCGTGTTTCATCACCATCAACCAATCACGTCGACACACCAGGACAAAAGAAAGGAACTAGGTATCCTATATCAAGTTACACCTCTTTTCAACACTTTTCTACTAAACATACTGCTTTTCTCACATCTTTAGTATCTAAGTCTGAACCAGAAAGCTTTTGTGACGCAATCCAATACAAAGAATGGCGAGAGGCAATGGATGCTGACATTCAAGCTTTACAGGACAATAAAACATGGACTATAACTACCCTACCAAAAGGTGTCAAGCCAATCAGATGAAAATGGGTGTATAAAATCAAGTACAAATCCGATGGATCCATAGAATGTTATAAGGCTAGGTTGGTTGCCAAGGGTTATGCACAACAAGAGGGGCTCGACTTCAATGAGACTTTTGCCCTAGTCGCAAAAATGGTAACAGTACGTACACTATTCGCTATTGCTGCTAACCGGGATTGGATTATGTGTCAAATGGATGGCAACAATGCATTCCTACATAGTGATCTATATGAAGACGTATATATGTCAGTGCCTCAAGGATATGCTAAACAGGGGGAACATCAGGTTTGCAAATTACTTAAGTCCTTATATGGACTAAAGCAGTCTCCTAGGAATTGGTTCCACAAATTATCAATGGCTCTTGAAGAATTCGGATTCACTCACTCAAAAGCCGATCACTCTTTGTTTACATATAAAAGAAAAACTATATTCCTTGTTGTTCTAGTATATGTTGATGATTTACTTATTGCAGGGAACAAAGAAGATGCCATTGAAAAATTTAAGCAATTTCTTTGTCAAAAATTCTTCATGAAAGACTTAGGTAAACCAAAGTACTTCTTGGGGATTGAAATTGCTCAATCTAACCAAGGTATCTATTTATCGCAACAAAAATAAGCATTGGATATTATACATGAGGCAGGCCTACTTGGAGCAAAACCGATGGAATTTCCACTGGAGCAGCACCACAGATTAGAAGTTGATCAAGGAGAGCTCATTAAAAATCCTACATATTATCGCCGTTTAGTTGGAAGATTGATTTATCTCAGTATTACACGGCCTGACATACAATTTTCAGTCCATATGTTAAGTCGCTTTATGCAACAACCACGTCTCCTACATCTTCATGCAGCTCTCAGGGTCGTTCGTTATCTCAAGCTCAATCCAGGCCAAGGGATTATGATGAACAAACACAACAACAATCAACTAAGTGCGTTTTGTGACTCTAATTGGGCAGCATGTAAACAAACGCGACGTTCAATCACTGGCTACTGTGTGTTCCTCGATTCAGTTCCTATTTCATGGAAGACTAAGAAACAACAAACAGTCTCTAGATCTTCTGCAGAAGCTGAATATAGGGCAATGACGAACGTCGTATGTGAAGTAACTTGGTTAAGGAACTTGTTGGACGATCTTCAAGTAATTCATACTTCTCCCGTGACAGTTTATTGTGATAATCAAGCAGCCTTACATATTGTGGCAAATCCAGTCTTTCATGAGCGTACAAAGCATATTGAACTGGATTGCCATGTTGTTCTCGAGAAAATCCTACAAGGCATGGTTCGAACATGTTATGTTAGAAGCAAAAACCAGCTCGCAGATTTATTTACTAAAGCTCTAAGACGAGAAGCATTTCAACATCTTCTAAGCAAACTGAGCATTAAAAATCTTTACGCTCCAGTTTGAGGGGGAGTGTCAAGAGCATGCCCCGTTGGCATGAGTTAACCGTTGGGAGACATCCGTTGGCATAAGGGACACACATGACACATAAGAAAATGACACACATGGAAACATTTGTTAATAGAAATCCCTTAGTTGCCATTTCTCAACACCTAAACGTTAATTGTGAACGTTGACATTGGTGAACGTTGAGAATCAATTGTATATATTTTCTTGTACAATTTCTTTGTAAGTAATTCAAAATCACAATCATTCAACGTCTTCCTCTATCGCCTCTTTCCTTCTCTCACGGTGCTTGGCTCTCTCCTTCTCTCACGGTGCTTGGCTTTTAACACTCATCGTAATTTTATGTTGGAGCAAAAGTGGTTGTACTCCTTTAGCATCCACGGAGGTTGGCTGATGCGATGTATGTTTCCAAAAAGCAATCTGGAAGCTCTGGATGGCTAGTAAATGCGTGGCTTCATAGCAGAGAGTCGGTTATATTGAGCTCATTGCTACAAAGATATGGGTAAATTGTGTTGACTGTTTCTTTCAAGGGTTGAAATAAGACTCAAGAGACCATAGAGAGCTTGAGGCTTGATTAGCTTATGATTTGCATAGTGGCCAAGGATTCCAAACAAAGAGTATTTAGGTGGCTTTTGGGAGCAAAAGGAAGAGGTCATGTTATCATAGAAATCGAAATAGCTCTTGTTGCTGCTTCAACTCAATAACATATTGAGTTTTCCAATTTCTCATTTTAGGTTAGGTTGAAAAGGGGGGGAATGGCCTGGCCAGTGCCTAGCCAGGCCGGGAGAACAAAAGAAGAACCTTTCGAACGAAATAAAATCAAAGAGGGATCTTTTTTTCCTTTAGAGAGTTTGCTATTAAGTAGGATAGTAATGAGGATGTGTTGTACTCTCATAGACTGATCTGCAGGAAAGATTCAAAAGCTCGTTTTGACATTATTGATGAAGTCCTAAGTCCTTATACTGACAAATCTGACATGAGCATATTTGTGGCATCTGACACCAAATTTTTGCTTGGATGGTTGCGTAAAATCTTGGAAGGGCGTGCTGTTTGCCATTCCAGATTGTGTAATCTTTGGTTAGTTTGTGGTTGAATTTCCTTTCTCGGGATCAATCTCAGTCTTAACACTATTGCTACAATTTCTTCTTTGTAATGGCCTGATAGTTGAAGCTGATGTGCTTCTCTTTTTCGTGCAGCAATTTTTTGTTCCTCATATTTTTATTAATAAAGTGGCCGGAGGCCTATCCTCCAGCAGATTTGACTCGGAAAAGATGGGCTGAGCTCTCAGACATGCCCCCAATCCTAATAAAGGGGGCTAGCATCAAGCTTGAAGATCGGATTTAGATCAGAAATGGATATAAAGACATCATGTAAATCAGAAAGAGGTCTGAATATGGAGTAGCATTCTAAAAGATAGAATCCAGATCTAGTATTGACCTGAAGATAAGTTTTGTATTTGAAATGGATCTAAAGATAGATAGAATTGAATCCAAAATGGATCCTGAAGATAGAGTCGGGGTTAATATGGATCTGAAAACAAAATTTGATGTGTTCGAAAAGATCTAAAATAAGTAGAATTTGGGTTGAGATTTGGATCTCGAGTCTGTAATAAGGTTTGAATACCAAGGCAATTTTGGGGCTAAAAATATTGAAAAATCATTGGAGAATGTCCATAAAGTTTTTGAAAACATAAAATAAGTGTTTTTAGAAAATTTGCGGTGATTACATTTTACATTGTATTTGTGTTTGCATGTATATGTGATGAGTACCAAGCAGTCACTCTTCATGAATTCTCATGTTCATAAACCCTAATTTTCTGATATCTACGTAGGTTTTGAATTGAATGTTTACTGAAGTATGGACATGTTTGCTTTATTGTATTTAGGACATAAACGACATTCAATTTCTTAGAGGATTTAAAGTCTAGTTTAGTCATTTGCTTGATTACTCCTAGTAACGGTGCTAGGGATGATCAGACCTCATACTGATAGGCTGGGTTCCATCATGCAATGGTCTAATGAAGGCAAGTACTTATCTTCCCAATCCATCGTTTATATATAAGATGCGAAAAATTTTACGTGTAAACACCCCTCTATGTGTTTAGATTTATGAATGAGTACTACTATAGAAAGATTTAGTTGTACGCTAGGCATCAAGCTTGGCCCATTTGAATTTGCCTATGCTTAAGTAAAGATTTAAGAAAACCACTCAGCAATTGACCCAGGTAATGAACGGTCTGGGCTAACCACTAGCCTTTGATTAGTCTAAAAATTAAAATTATTTAACTTGAGAATTCCTAATTAGTTAATATTATCGTTAAGTAAATCAACATAGATCATTATTAAATGGAAATTACTTGTCTTCACATAAAATTTTTATGTGATTTTTAAAGCTTGTTAAGATGTCGCTTCTTAGAATGCCATGGAAACTACAAAAAGCATCGAAGGAGTACTCTCAAAAGTTTTAATATAATGTGATCAACCAACCGGTAGGATTTCTATGCAACTTGTTTAAAGACTTCCCACAAAAATTAGGCTGTCCAATGAATGAATATATATATATATATATATATATATATATATATATATATATATATATATATATATATATATATATATATATATATATATATATACACAAATAGGCTTTTAAATTCTACATTTGTGAAACTGGCCCATCTAGAACGTTAAGCTTTTGGAGCTAGGTGGAGAGTGATTTTCATCCAGGCGCGGCCCGGAAGGTTTGAGCCAAGCTCGATGAAGTTAGGGTCAGTTTAAAATTCACAATGTGCCGACCAGTTCTATTCGTGGCAGGGTTTTGAGGTCTCCCCGACTTGGGAATTTCTCTCTCTCTCTCTCTTCTTTCGTCCGATGTTCAAAATTGAGTGGCAAGGACTGGTAGTGGAAGTAAGTTCAACATTCTTCAAACACCATCAAGATAACTCATTGTAAGATTCGAACTGAGAACGTGGTTATAACAAGCTACCCAACCCAATTGGTTGCACTACCTGGTAAGAAAGAGAGAGAGGTCTACCAACCAAAACATCTAATGTGCAAGGGAAGGTAGATATTTTTTCCCTCTTTGTTGACCTAAAAGTTAAAAGAGTGTCACTCTGTAGCCAGACTATGGGTCTCACCTGTTGTGCCAACCGACAACTTTAGCAACGGTCCAAAAACGACACAAGAAAACGGAGCCACCCAACAACTCCGCTAAAACGGACACTCTCCCTGACTCATCCAGCATTTACGCCAACATATATTGACAAAAGTTCCAAAGCAGAAACATTGTTTGGTGGCAATTTTTCATGACATTTTAATATTGTGTGCTTAACAACAAAAGAATTTTATAAAAATGTCATAAAGAGTATAAGTTTTGTAAGAGTTTACAGGTGAGGAAATTCATGTGGCTGCTGTGGCAAAATCTCGTTTATTTCCATTTTAAATTAAAACGGAACTTAACGATTCAAAAGTGTGATAGGAATCGCTTTAATTTTTGTGACCGTCCCTTCTCTTCTCGGGGGACCTGGCGGGAGTGAGGGCCACATGATACAGATAAGCCAGAAATTTCTGAAGGTACTCACACCTATCAGGATTAGAGAGTCATAAATGGACCAGTTAACACTTGACAGCAGCCAGTGTGGAATGGAGACTGACCGCCGACATCATGGCAAACCAATGTTGGTGTTTGGTTCCAGTATCATCATGCTGTTTTTTGGGCCTGGCGCCATAGGGACGCTGTTATTCGCCCGTTTTATGGTTTTTATGTGATTAGTTGTGGTTGCGGCAGGCTGTGCAGCGAAGGGATGAACCTAGAAATTTTTTATGAATTGGCTCACACATCCTATAGTTGCATCAGTGTTAGTTTTAGAACCATCAATATAGTCATTTCCAACATGGTTGGTGCAGCAGTCGCACTATGGATAGTGTCAATCTTCTGCATAAGGCAAATGAAAAAGGGAGGAAGAACACCAATATACAGTTAAAACAATATATATATATCAATTGAAAATCATTCTAAATTCTGAAAAGACGAGTTTTAACCTTAGACTTTGGTTGCCTGCTTACACAAATTGATATTTTCGGATCGGCATGGTGAAAACCCCTGAGCAATTAATATGTGTTGTGCTTATACCTCAAAAGTTAAAAAGGGGGTCCTCAAATGAATCACATCACAACTGCATTAAGAACTACTTTCCTTGAATTCTTCGATTTACAATTTTCGTTCTCCCAAGACTGAACCTCAAAATTAGTTTGGCGTATTTATAGCTCAAGGTGCTCAACGATTGTTCTGACAAGACTCCGAGGGCATCGTGGCTTTGATTCTCTCTTGATGGTTTGGTGCCAAGGATAGGTGCCACAGTTTTTGTTGGTTATGCAAATGTTACATTTGTTTTCTTTGCAAGTTGGGATTAACGTATCATTTAACCCACATTACAATCACATGAGCACAGTGGTGGCCAACCTTTGTTTATTACAGCTGTCTATAGAGCCACCAATCTCAATTCTCAAGGGATGGACACTTCACATGGTATGCGACATAATAATCTTTCTTTACTCTTCTTTTATCTTTTTGTCTTCATAAACTCCACCGTCTGTTTACCAAATTAAAAAAAAAAAAAAACTCCAAAAGGTTATTGAAACCGTACTTGAATCGAGCAAATGCCATTGAGAAAATATAGCTAAAATGGTAAATATTTTCGAAAGCTCAAAACCTGATTGGCCCGATCAGGCACCACAAAATATTGTGCCGAACTGTCGATCATATCGTGTTTCGGAAAAACGGAAAATGATGAACTCCGATCCGTTTGTCGAATCCCACTGTGTCTGTGAAATTATGCACCGTCCGCCGTCGCTTTCAATGGAATACAAAAGCCACCCCTGGCCCTGGGCCATCCCGTTTCAAGATAAGATATAAACACCGAAAGATCAATAGACGAGGAGAGATTGGATTTCTCAACTTGGGGTTCCCTGTGATTCCCCTTTCCTCAATTTTCGACTCTGAAGCTGCAAATCTCGATCAAGCAAAAAATGAGTCAATCAAAGACGATCAGGATACTGGAGGTTGTCTCCCCTGTTCCGGCAGATATTGACATTGCGAACGCTGTAACGCCTCTTCATATCTCCGAGATTGCAAGCGCGCTCAACCTGAGCCCCAGACATTATGATCTATATGGAAAGTACAAGGCCAAGGTTGGTTTCACTGCATTAATTATATCAGGCCTTCTGCAATCTGCAGATTAATGTTGATTGGTCTTTCATATTCTTCTCTGTTAGGTGCTTCTGTCTGTGATCGACGAGCTTGATGGTTCGGACGATGGGTACTACGTGGTGGTCGGTGGGATCACTCCTATTCCTCTTGGGGAAGGGAAGTCCACCACCACAGTGGGTCTTTGTCAGGCTCTGGGAGCTTTTCTGGATAAAAAGGTGACTTCTTTCTCTTTTGTTTCTGGGTAATCTTACACTGTGAAAGATTTATTTGTTGCATGATGATAATTAGTTGTCTTCTTTTCTTTTGTCCCTTTTTTCTTCCTTTGTATTAAAAGATTGACCATTTATTTGCATTGAAGGTTTGATTTCTGCGTTACTTGATTCTCCGTTGCAGTTTTATGTTATTGTGAATGAGTAAATTATGCACACGCATAAAGATAAGGAGTTTTAGTTGAAACTTTTCATGTTGTCGGCTTAGAGGAGCAGTTTTTGAGAAATACAAAAAACTTCATGTCAGGCATGCAATTTTGTGAAAAAAGACAAATAATTAAATGCTTCACTTCAGAGCTTTGCCGTTCCATATTTGCAAAAACAATGGGGACAATATGGAGAGAAACTCATGGTGATGTTCTCATAAATTCATCGTCTTGTATACAATAATGATAAGAATTTGCCTTTTTTGTTTTCCTTTCCCCTTTATAGTGAACCCTGGTGAAAAGTTTATTATAGTTTTGAAGATATGGAGGAATGATATCAAATAGTGGGTTCCTGTATTCAATTTTGTTAAGTAATGAAAATTGCCCACACTGAAATTTGGATATTTACATTCCCTTAGCAGGATGGTTGCTAACTGGATCTATAACAACTTACTGACATGTTTTTGAAGATCTGGAACATAGCTGCTAAAATAGAAGGCCTACTGTCCTTGTGCTTGCCGGTTAGAGGTTTAGTACCATCCAGCCTTCAGCAAAGGATTCTTCAAAATGGAAGTGGACAAAACCAAACAAGTGACACGTCCTCTGTTCTATGGTGTTAGACTGTATGATGAGAGGCAGTTCATTTGGCATTATTGATAATGCAGCAAAAAAAAATTCTCAGTCCATGAAGTCAAGAACTATGCTATGCTGGAGGGTTTAAAATTGCAGTATCCAACAATTTCCACCTGCTTGTATTCCATTTGTTGCAGTGAATTTTTTTCGTTATATTCACAGCAACTTCTCACTTTCTGGACCTGATTCAAAGAACTGATAGTAAACCAATGCATTTAAATCACCATATTGAGTTTTTATCATTTTTATATTCAATAACTCATTCTGCAATTATTCTTTTAACTCACTTACATTTAACTTGATGCAAATGTATACGCCAGAGCTTTTGGTGAAGTAGCATAAATACACTTGACGATTTCTTATTCAATCTTCATCTGATTTGCGCTGCCATGCACATAAAATCTTCTCTAAGTTCAAAGATATCTGAGTTTGCACTTGTCTGAGTTAGCACCTTTTTCATACAAAAGCTACTGGTCAAAGATCTACGTTATTAAAAAAAAAGGTTTAATCTTGCATCTTCCACAACCCTTTTCCTAGCTGCGCATTCCTTGTTGGACCTGCAGAATTTGCTATCCGTCTTGGACCATAACACCAGCATGCGAAACCTGTAACGAAAACTTTTCAGTAATGCATAATATCACTTAGTTTTGTGTAACTGTTAAATCGGGCTCAAAGAGGTAGGAATCTTTTTGCACCAGTGAGCATCTATGCTAGCTCGCATTTATGACAAAAATATCCTGAACATATGTCAAAATAGTTGCAGTTTTGAAGATGTTTAGCAATATTCCTCTCCTTTTCTGTGGTGTTATATTCTATTTATTGCATAGCTTAGAGAAGCTTTATCTGTTTCCATCTGACATAATTCATAGGTGCAGATATATTGATCTGAACTAAGTGCCTGAACTTTGTTTTTAATTTGATAATAATGTGGTGATCATGTCTCTGGAATATTTTATGGGCAATATAAGCTGCTTATCAACCAGTGTGATTTAGTCAATATCAAATACATGGCAATTTGTGACAATATCTTTTAAGAAATAGAACCTGTAAATATGTCTAATTTACTAATTAACTAACTAAAAAATGTGGGTCGTGCATTACTTTTAGTCTGCAAAGTATGGTCAACTGGCATTGAAGTGTAACCAAATAAAACATTACATGATGCAGTTCGAAGAATCAAGTTTTATTATTCTTCTCATATGTAAGATAGAAGGTTTCCATGATATGTGGCCTTCGCTCTTCCATTAATTCACCATCTATGAAGTACTGTATGTTAAGGTCTTCCCTGTTGAAATTGTTAGTAGATTATACTCAACAATGCATTGGTCAACTCTTGTTTTAATGTTCCTTTTCTAAATAAGCTTAAATGTTGGGTTAGGTTGTAACCTGTCTACGTCAACCAAGTCAAGGTCCCACATTTGGAATCAAAGGAGGTGCTGCAGGGGGAGGCTACAGTCAAGTGATCCCCATGGATGAGTTTAACTTGCACTTAACTGGAGATATTCATGCAATTACTGCGGCAAACAACCTTCTTGCTGCTGCAATTGACACTCGAATTTTCCATGAGGCATCTCAGTCAGATAAGGCTTTATTCAATAGACTCTGCCCACCAAACAAACAGGGAAAGAGGAGTTTCTCTGATGTGATGTTTAGACGCTTGAAGAAGCTTGGAATAACCAAAACCAGCCCTGAAGAACTTACTCCTGAAGAAGTGAGGAGGTTTGCAAGGCTCGACATTGACCCAGATTCTATAACATGGAGAAGAGTTATGGATGTCAATGACCGTTTCTTGAGGAAGATTACAGTGGGGCAAGGTCCTGAAGAGAAAGGGATGGTAAGAGAAACAGGGTTTGACATATCTGTTGCTAGTGAAATAATGGCGGTTCTTGCTCTTACAACTTCCCTTGCAGATATGAGAGAGAGGCTGGGAAAAATGGTCATTGGTAACAGTCGGTCAGGTGAACCCATCACAGCTGATGATCTAGGCGTAGGAGGTGCTCTAACTGTTCTGATGAAAGATGCCATTAACCCAACACTAATGCAGACACTTGAGGGAACTGCAGTCCTTGTGCATGCAGGACCTTTTGCCAATATTGCTCATGGAAACTCATCTGTAGTTGCAGATAAGATTGCTTTGAAAATGGTTGGTCCTGGTGGATTTGTAGTGACTGAAGCTGGTTTTGGGGCTGATATTGGTGCTGAGAAGTTCATGAACATAAAATGTCGACACAGTGGCTTGTCCCCTCAATGTGCTATTATTGTGGCAACAATTAGGGCTTTGAAAATGCATGGTGGGGGCCCAGAGGTGGTTGCTGGAAAGCCTTTGGACAATGCCTACTTGGCTGAAAATGTTGCTCTTGTGGAAGCTGGCTGTGCTAATCTTGCAAGGCATGTTAAGAACACAATGGCTTATGGGGTGAATGTTGTGGTTGCAATAAACAAGTTCTCCACTGACACTGAGGTGGAGCTTAAAGCAGTACAAAATGCTGCACTTGCTGCAGGTGCATTTGATGCAGTTGTCTGCACCCATCATGCACATGGAGGAAGGGGCGCGGTCAGTTACTTTTCCGTCTTAAGATAGTTTGCCATTAAGAATATGCTCAAACCTCCCGTTTCCCTTTACTACATGTTGCAGGTACTTGTTGAGTGCTGTTGTGATGCCTAGTTGTTTTTTCTTGTGCTGAAAATATGCAGGTTGATCTTGGCCATGCTGTGCAAAGGGCGTGTGAGAGTCACAAGCTGCCTCTGAAATTTTTATACCCTTTGGAGGCTAGCATCAAAGAGAAAATAGAGGCAATAGCAAGATCTTATGGAGCTGCAGGTGTTGAATATTCAGAACAGGTAATCACCTGTCACTTATATATTAGCTTATGTCACATGAGTGATGAGTGCGTGGTGTGGGTGCGGATGTGGCTGCCGGTGTGGCACATCTGAAAATATTTGGGTGTGGGGGTGCGTCGTCCAGCGCGTATATATATATATATATATATATATATATATATATATATATATATATATATATATATATATATATATATATATATATATATATATATATATATATAATCTTGTTCTGTCCTTTTTTTTTTACTTTTATTACTATACATAAAGAAAGAGAGGGAAAAAGATAAGGGAAAAAAAATGGAAAAAGTTTAGAACATGAATAGGAGTGGGTGCGGCTGGGGTGCATGTCGAAGCTGAACACACATCCGCACCTGCACCTATGTTGTGTTGACGCAGGAGCTGCTCCTTTGTGCAGAGTCCATGTCACAGATATTAGCTATATGCTCGTTCTTTGTTGTTTAACTGCTTCTTAAATCTATGCTACTTTAACCCGAAAGTATGTGAAATGTTGTTCCATTTCACTGCTTTTGGAACAAATTTTTAGACTGTATATCAAATTCGTCGTGTCGGTTCTGTTGACTTGCTCATTATTATTCCTATAGGCTGAGAAACAGATAGAGATGTACAGCAGGCAAGGATTTTCTGAGTTGCCCATCTGCATGGCAAAGACCCAGTACTCGTTTTCACACAATGCAGCACTCAAAGGGGCACCAGATGGGTTTGTGCTGCCAATCAGAGATGTTAGAGCAAGCATTGGTGCTGGCTTCATATATCCATTGGTTGGAACAATGAGCACAATGCCTGGCCTCCCAACTCGACCTTGCTTCTTCGACATTGACATTGATCCTGTGACGGGCCAGATCCGTGGACTTTCTTGAAATTTTTTTCCAGTTCCCTGGCTGTGGAAGGGGTTCATCTTTTAGTGGAATAAAAGATATTGCCATCTGCAATGTCTCTTGAGATTCAAGTGTATGCACCGATTTATGTTATTCATGAATTTGAACGGTTATCATCCTCGAATTTTTCTCAAGGTGTACAGTGGTTTCAAATGTCCTATACTGCATGATCTGGTGTCTGCGGACTCAGTTCAATGGGAGAGCGAGTTAAATGGTGGAAGATACAGATGCTTGGGTTCTTTCAGATTCATCCTTGAACTAGGGACAATTAAAGAGTTCCGTCTTACCTTTTATTTAGGTGTTCCAAATTAGTCACGGAAGTTAATGTTGCCAATTAATATTTTTTTCTCTTTTAACTAAATGACGAAGTGTCCTTGAAAATGCAACAATAATTATTTTTTACAAGAAATGCAGCAAGCTAATCTGAGGGAACACCAGAGTAGTTTCGTAATAGAAGGTGAGTTGCTATCATGCCTGAAGCACTAGAGTTGGGACATGAATTTTTTAGGGTCTTTAACTTGATATGCACCTTTCTCGCCCTTTTGGCTAAGATCAAGTGTAGGATGGATTCTTATCAATGTGTTCTTTAACCTGATAACTTTGTTGCCAACATCAGTCTGACGAGATCAACCTACTGTATCGGCTACAAATTGAAAAGATGTTAATCGATTGCAGACTTGGAATACCAGCCATTTTGATTCTATTTAATATTTTAAATATTTATAGGCTTATATAGAAAATGAGAAGTAGCCTGATACCAGCCAATGCATTTGGCCAAGATGCCATGACCGGATACCGTATGGGACAAAACTGCATGACAGTTCCCTCTCGGCTAGTCACCACTTCCTCTCCAGCAGATCCAATTAAACTGGACCTGCAGGTAAAAGAACCATAAAGTAAATGTTTATCTGTATAACCATCTGTTTCTTCAAACATTCGTCGTCCACCATGGAGAAAAGGGAGAAGGGCACCCGTGGCTGCATCGTATCCCCTTTTGCTTCAAAATCAAAGGCGGAGAAGTGCCTACATTTTAATGGCGACTCCTCTAAATCCGCAGTGTTGCATATGTCAGGAATTTCAAGAACATAATCTACATGCTATTTTAAAGATAGATATGAAAAATAAGAATAGATATACTGAAGACGTTAGAGCATCAAATATTAGTATCTTGTTAATATATATCTGGTCGAAAGACATCAGTGTCTTTCGGGGTCTAGAAAGGTTGTTTCTCAGGGAGAATCTGAAAAGCAAGAAGAAAGTAATTCAAGTGCAATGAACTAGTGAAATTTCGTCTTTTCATCCTCCCCCAAGTTGATCAGCTAAAGGTTCCACTTTTGTACTTCTCTCTGTAACTACATTCAGGATTGGCTGATACCGAGTCTCGAACAGAGTAGGAACTGAAGTAAACAATAGCAATAACAAATAGAAGAAGACTGAACGGTTGGCCATCGGTGCTACACTGTAGATGATGCTGACAGGATTCTATTTTTATTTTTAGTCTATTCACCAAGAAAACTGTCAGTTCTTCAGCATTTGGTTTGTTAGCGGGGAATTGGATAGGGAATAAGTTAATATACTGCATGAACTATGTTTGGTGAATTTCATGTTCTAGTTCTAGATGACATGTTGAAATAAAGGAACGAAGTACAGCTGCTTTCCTAGCTATAGAGTCTTCTAGCTTGCCACATTGTAAAATGTGCACAAACAGTAGTTACTGCATTAACAGTTCTTAGCATGTGATCAATCAATAATGCAGTCCCTAGGACTGCCCACTGACAGCCAAACACCGCTAGCAACTAGATCTGCATCTTTTGGGCCCAGGAATTGCAATAAGGGTTACACCATATCCAATTTCATCTTAATCAATAGTAGCTCTCCTTGCTTCATTCAGGGCACAGGTTTAAGGGCAATAAGAAGTATTTGTCGCCAATGGGCTGCATATATCTGCTTTGGGAATTTTGACACACTCACACACACCCATATATATATATATATATATATATATATATATATATATATATATATATATATATATATATATATATATATATATATATATATATATATATATATATATATAATTGGCTCTTTATAAGAGAATAACGCACAGTTAATCTCTATATATTACCACAGTTACAAACATATTTGGTTAACAAAATGAACTTCATATACAGCGCCTTCGACCTTCGCTTGGCTCTTTATAAGAGAATAACGCACAGTTAATCTCTATATATTACCACAGTTACAAACATATTTGGTTAACAAAATGAACTCCATATACAGCGCCTTCGACCTTCGCTTGTCTTATCCGATTTACACTACAGCAAATGTATTTATTTTCTCCATGAACCACCCGAGCCCTTTTTATTTTTTCCCGCGAATTGCCTTTTGTTCTCAGGCATGGCAAATGAGGGAAGCTTGTTTCTAGAAGACTCTCTGCAACAAGCAATCGATCTCATAGAGATTTGCCTGATCGGGAGAGGCTGAAATATGTAGTGCTGTGTGAGATCAATTCAGTCGGTCGAGATTGAATCCCTTTGTCTGAGTGAAGATCAAGCCCTCAATAGAAGTCTTGCAGGTTGATAGTCGAAAAGAGTTGGCAGGGTTGTCGTTCAGAGTTCATTTTGTGATTGCAGTGGAGATTTACCTGGCAGAGAGAGTCCAATGAGAGCAAGAGGACTCCAAAAAGATTGACAGAGAAACGGTTTGCCGCATTTGAGTCGTCTCTTTCCCCGTCCACTGCTGTGGTTTCCTACAGAGAAAGCTGCTGCTCGTGATCGTCCACTGTTGCCATCCTTTTCACCAATCGCTTATCCTCCACATCGATTCTCCAGCTAAGCTTTATCTGCTCAATGACACATTTTGGTGAGGCTCTCACACGTTCCATCCACATACTTGAGATGTCATGACTTAACATGACAAATTTGAGTTGCCCTCGCCACAAAAGATAATTGTCTCGATTTAATGTTATTGATTCTAAACTGGAGATGGCATTCCACTGAGAGTTACATCCCTGGACGAGGCCATGACAAACAGGCCAAGACAGCAAGCTTCAAACTTTACATAATTCCATCGACATGTAAAGCGAAACTCAACGAATTGAAAGGTGAATCAATGATTTTTCCTTGCATATCGAGATTCATTCTTGACTGTTATATGCAACTCCTTACAAGAGAATACTGCATAGGTAAGCTTTACAAGAATGGGAAGGCGACACCTCCCCCATCTTGCATGAAAGCGAGGGGCTGAGGAGCCGTCATCTCCCCATTCCGGCAGCCGGGCCTGCTCACCCTCCAGCAACCTGCCGCAGCCGGGTGGCAAGTGGAGGGGGCCAGGCCACTGGGTTCATAATCATGCCGATGCAACCCCGACCCTGTGGAGGTGGTCGCCTCAAACCGCTTTTTCCAGCACACAACAAAACGAACAAAAAACAAAAAGGAAATGTATATATATATATATATATTTATCATGGTGATTGATAAATACAAACCAAATTCTTCTACTTATCCTCCATCTCTCTCTCTCTGGTGTTTGTCTACTAAATTTACATTTTAACTAGTAAATAGATTTAACATACTCGTCAGTCGGTTGTTAGAAGTTTATACATAGTAGTGGACGTCCAAGGCTACTCGAGTGGCCATTTGCAATGATAGTACTTGAGCAGCGTGTCTGGCGGCCGAGGATTAGTACTCGAAGCTCAGTTGGATTATTAGATCCTTTCTCCCGGTTGGTGTCATCCAGTTGTTCTCAATGCACAATTGTTGAAGACCCACCACAAGGATTCGACATCGATGCTCATACGCTTATCTACCACCACAACCAATGGCAGAGAGATTTAAGATCCGTTCATTCCTGATCTTTTGAGACCCATGCACGGATTCAATATACTCTCATCCGCCAGCACCAACTGATATGACCTTCTCATAACGTAAAATGGTAAAACGGCGGCTCTTAAATCTTAAAAAATAACAAAAATTAAAAAAAGGGAAAACAGTCGTATAAAGAGAAAATGAGAAACTAAAAATTATATTTTCATTAATTCCCAAACTCGTTATGTGTATACCTCTTTAGTAAAAAAATGCACAAAATTGTGTACATATGTGTAATGACCAAAAAACTTCTGATTAAGTAGAAAGAGAGAGTCTTTTCCAAGGACAAACAAAGATGAAAATGATAAAAAGTCGAAACAGTATATTTCTTTATAAAAATTCTTAAAATAGCCTAATCCCCTTTTTTGTTCCTTCGATGCATATTTGTCGCATGCGGTGCACGCAATGGATCTAATTCATGGGCTCAATCGATACGTAACGTGACCTTCTGCGGGCCAACACATCAAGAGAGTGTTCGACCCGACACATGCAGCGTGGTCTTCTTCCTTTTGACCACAAAATGAGGTTTCACTATTCGTTCAACCTGAGAACATGAGGAATTGAAACTTGGACTTTCTTCCCAATCAGTTCCAAAAACTGTTAAAGAAAAACACATAGCCGGTGGACGACTGTACAAACTCTTATCGGCAAAATTTTGAAGCTGAAGGAGGTCGTGGTTCGTTAGACGAGATCCCTCTTTTAAGTGGTCAATCTATCTTAAGACTATCTGCAAATTAAGAAAAGAAAAGAGAAAAAGATATTCTAAATGTTAAGAAAACAGATAGATAATTAACTAACCGCGTTCACACCAACTGGACTCAAATTTTTTAATGTGAAATACATGCGGGATCAAACCAACCACATCATCCACCTGCCATTCATAATTTTGTTCGACAGCACACACAAGAGAGAGAGAGAAGAGAGATCGATCTATCACCAGTTAGTGGAGAAAAAAGAAAGAAGAAGGAAACAAAAGAAAAAAAAAACAAAGAGCACTCAAGGCTAGGAACGTGAACTCACGTGCCCCTGAAAGCATGTGATCACATCACACGACGAAAACCATTGGTTCTCTTTCCAAATCTACAAAACAAGAAGCAATGCGAAGGATCACAAGCAAAATTAGTGGACTCCTTTGAACATATGGTCAGTTCTTTACAATATCCACATTGATTCTATCGCTGTGATCACTAGAGATCTTCTGGCTCACCAGGTCGTTCATCGATCGAGAGCCCGCACTGGCATCATCACTGCCCTTCCCTCGTCCCTTCTTCCTCGTCCTATCCTTGCTCGCCTGCTTTCCATGAAGGAGAGTGTTCATGGTCTTTATTCTCCTTCCCTTGCCAAGATGGTGCTCGCATAGAGAATAACCAACGAGCGTCGGCTTGCTGCACCTCCACCCTCTTCCGTTCATACGGCTACATTTCCATTTATTCTCCGCTGCCTCACTGTGATGATCACTGCCATTCTGAATATTGGTACTGCTAATCTTATTATTACTGTCGTTGCTGTTGTCGCCTTCACTGCCGTCTCTGTAGTCTATAGCCTTTCTCTTCTTTAAAGGAAAGACGGTCTCTCCTGTGCACCACCTTCTGCTTGCTGCAATCAACAGGAACAATGGAATGGATGGTGTTGCTACTAGATTTCTACATTGACAACTTTACTAATTAAAGTTTCATATTCTATCCAACGAAGTCATACCTCGAGAGGGATGCTCTCCTCTTGCACCACGGTTGCTTCTTTGAGCACCACATAACAACCAACCAAGGTAGACAATCATGAGACATCAAGCCGATCTCAGTGTACCCAAAGCATCGATTGACGGGAAAAGAAATTCTGCCTTCCTTCACAAAAATATGAGTAAAGTGTGCTACTTTGAAAACATAAATGTCCACAGTCCACCCCTTTGTGTTTTTAGTATGACTTTTTTTTTTTTTCTGAACACGCGCTTTTAAAGGACAAATTGAAACAAAAGATTTATGTTTTTCACGAGATTTAGAGTGCTGATATTTAGCAAAATTTTGTTACTATAAATTTTGGTTATGATCAAAATCAACGGAGATCTTACACCATTCTCTAACATTATCTTGCTCTCACAGTAGGGAGCACCAAAGATAAATATTCCGGCCGGAATAACTAGCAAGGCGGTAAAGCAGCTAATAATACCTCATTTCCTTTGCACCAACTTCATTCATGTTATTCTCTTCACCTTCTTGTTCTCCTTCATCCTTTATCTGAACACAAGCACGATATCACAAATAGCAAAAACATTGTTGCACTCGAACACCTTTCATACATTCCCATTCCGCTACTAAGCCACAGGACACAAAAATGCAGCAGAAAAAAGGGAAGGGGTTGGGGGGGGGGGGGGGGGGGGGGGGGGGGGGGGGGGGGGGTTGGGGGGGTGCAATAATATTATTGTCAGAAAAGAAAAAAAGAAAGGGAAAAGAAATTAAATGGGTGCAATGTTGCACCACTAAGAAGGAAAAGATATTAACTGAAGCCAAAACCCGATACTATTACACCACAAACTTTTTTGTGGATAGAAAACTCTCTCGGCACCAATGAAATTAGACAAACAGTCATTGATAGCTATTTTCCCATTGCTAGAAAACAACATCAGTAACATAATAATATATAATAAAATAATATTTGACAGCAACGATACAGCAATAATAAATTTGAAGACATACCCACGAGCACCAAGACTCGAATATCGATCGGAAGGCAACACAGACACCGGAGTCCGTTCTTTTTTCTGGGAAAGATTTTGGGGAAGTTTTTCTCTTCTTCCTTTCCGTTTTTGGTGTGCGATTTGTGAAAAAGAAAGGTGCGGGGGGAGAGAGGAGGGGGGGAAGAATGGGGAAAGGAAGGGGGAAAGTACCTGGTTGGGATGTCTGTGGGTCTCTAACTCCCTATCGTCTCCAGCAGGCTTTTGGCCGCCATTTCCGGCGGGTATCTGCTGGAACCCTTGTAGAGGAATCGTGGGCAGGTCCCCTTTTGAAGGTTCAACATGTGATGGAGGCGCGTTCTTAATCTCCCGCTGGTCTGAGAGTTGGGTATTGTGTTGCACCCATCCTGCTCCTTCCCCTCCTCCTTTCTCCTCCTCCTCATTCTTGTGCTCTTGGTTTGCTTCACTTATCTGGGAGAGATCAGAAGATAGCAAGGAAAGAAAAGCCGATCTCTTGCGGATTCTCATGAGGATGGGATGATCTGGAAGTAGGGATGTTGAGAGAGAGAGAGAGAGAGAGAGGCCTCAAAATTACTCTCCTCTCAAAAGTGAAGCATGGGATGGGGCAGCATTTGTTTCATTTTCTTTTGGGGTTGATTTTCGAGTTTGCCCTCATTGATTTCATTATTGAATACACATGTCCCAATGCTTCAGGCAAGATGGGTCGCATCGAAAGAGAAAGATAACCGAGTTCACTGGTTGGAGTCGAGAAGCAGTTGTACTGTTGTTCGTTTTCGAAAAGAGGCATCTCTCTCACCTCATTTATTAAGAAAGGGTCCTGTATAAGTAGGTGGGCACACGCATGCTGCGGCCCTCTCGAGCTTGGCTCCACCCTCAAAAGTCTGGACTCGAGCTTGGCTAGAACTTAGGGGGCTCGACCGCTCGAGCTCAGTCAAAGCAGAGCTTAAACTGGGAATTACATAGACATACATATGTATCTATGGTTGGAAGAGTACACGTAGTAACTGATACGACGGTAAAGAAAACAATGAGTGGACCTGCTTATACGTGGGGAAACCACATGGCCACTAAAAAGCCACTTTGTTATAAATGTGCAAAGCAACATAAGCTTGTACTTTTTAGACAAGCCCAGTATTGTCTCGCGCATGGCCTTTTACTGAAGGTGAGGTCAATCGCGAAGTTGAGCTCATAGAAGTAGAGTCCAAATTGAGATTGACTTGTTTAACTCGTTATTGCCACCCCTATAATAGGCATTTAAATGAGTTGGATTTAGCTTAGGAGTTTAGGTATTTACTTTCAGCTGTCACGAGTCCAGTTTTCCACCCATGTAGCTGTTAACGTTATATAAACCTAAGCCACTTTCTTGTTTTAATCTTTTTTGGTTTAGGAGTGCAGGATTTCATCGTTTTAATCCAGTTTTCTTTTGGTTTCTTACCTGCCGTGTCTTAGAAGGTTGTTGTTGTCGGTGGTTTGATGCAGAGCATACCATGCACTTCAGTTTTTTGCCTGTACTTGTATGCATTTTGGTAGCAACAGCAGGGAGCGTACCTTCCAAGCATCCTTTCATTGGAATCTTTTTTTATGACAATTCCGAACTTATACATTAGAGCCAATGGTTGGATGGAATATATGATATTTGAATCCCAAATTGACTTCAAACGATTTGATCTGATAAGAAACTTCATATAAGATCAGTAATCAGATGTAGATATGATATACAGCTTTCTTTTATTTTTCACCAAATCCGATAAATATTTGACTTTTTGAGCATCTGAGTGCGACTGCGTGGAAGAATTTGAATATGGTTTTCTATTTTCTAGATTTGAGTTTAAATACAATTCTGAATCAAAACAAGAACATTCAGGCAATTTACTCATCTGATCGTAATGATTCTTTGAAATTCCTGACAATATGATATTAAGTTGCTAAGCTTATGCTAGAGAACGTGTTTGATGCAGTAATGGAGACAGAAGTTTCCAGCCGAGGGCACTATTACATCAAGTTCTAACTTTAAAGGGTGTTAAATGCCCATAAGGTATTAATATGGGAATAAGCAAGCCCGCACGTTCCTCTGCTAGAGGATTGATGCCCTTGAGTTCATGGAATTTGAATATTTTTGTTGTTTTATAACACGAAGAATGTCCATCAAATGGGGAATGACTTCTTCTCCAAAGTACCCCTCCGAAGGGGTACCCAAGTATTATGACTTTTATTGGATTAGAAACTCTCTCTCTCTCTCTTTCTCTCTCTCTCTCTCTCTCACACACACACACTCACCTAATGTTTCACAAAGAAAAAAAGGAGAAAAAAGTGTCAGTAAAGAGCATAATAACATCAGAGGTAGTTTCACTAATGTTGTTGATGCTTTAACTGACAAAGTTGAAAAGATGCTATGAGGCACATCAACGATAATTAAGAAACGTCACATTAATCTCTTGATAATGTCACTAGATGCATTATTAACGCGAATTAGACATTATTAATACACAAAACCAACTATGGCATGACGTGGAGTGTCATTGAAAATGTCATTAACGACACCCTCTTTTGGATCAGAGATACTTCTTTTTCCCTGTTTTCACAACACTTTCTTTATGCAACTAAAATCACTTTGTATTTTTAAATAGAGTACAAGATAATAAATCCCAAAATTGAGAACATACAAAATGCTCTGCTGGTAATCGTTTACAAAGTAACAAAAACAAGGTTCTCGACAATTTTTACAAGAGAATAGAACATATGAAATTGTCTTGTATACAAACTAAAGTTGTATTACACAATGAAAAATAGATGTTTTCCATTATCAACCCTTTGAATTCTAGAAGAATATTTGGAGATCTGAAGATTCTTTTTTATCAATTATTGCTTAAAAAAATAATACAAACAAAAAAATCATATATAAAAAGGCATCCACTATGTGTGATGAGATTGCCATGTCAGATGTTTAGTTATGTAGTGCTGAAAAGTATTAAATGCTCGTACCAATGTCAAAGTTATCACCTTATCCTCTTTATGTGGTTGATGAGTCAATACGTTTCCAAATAAACCCTCTACACAACATACATGAGAAAAATAACTTGTGTAGCAACGAAATAATAAAAGGTAACTTGCTAAGGAGACCTATAAACCTGTGTAAATACATTCAAATGACTTTAGATATACAACCACACATGATTCAAGTTCTCAAGCAGATTTCCTTATACTTGAGAAGGAAAAAACGGAACATATGATAAAAAAAGAAATCTATATTGGTGCAATCTTGCCAAGGTAGTCCAACTCTTCGCATGGTAAATGAACTTGTGCAATTTGATTGACCTCATCAATTCACCCCCTTGATTTCTAAACTACCTTATATATGTTGCGATAAGAAAAGATTCCCATCAACTTCATAATAAAAATGCCACTTGAGAGTAAGACCATACGAACCAAAGCAACAAGCACTATTTGAAGGAATGACAGCTCATAAAAGGTACCTTCCCATCTTCATCTTTGTTTCTAATTTATCACTTTTAGAGCTTTCCTCCTGAAACAACCTCATTCTAAGTACCGATATATCTACTGGTAACAATTCTCCAAAATTACCCACTAGCACTAACTGCCTAAAATCGTAAATGTGCTTTAGCTGAACCAGTAAATAAAGCAGCATTATAGCTCAGGTTGATTATTGATGTTGATGAAAATGTGATGCATCGTTAATAAAAATAAGATGCATCCTTGGATTCAACAAAGAAAAAAAATGGTAACACACATAGAATGCACTCATAAACTCATAGAAAATAGAATAGTAACATACATAGAATACACACATGGTAAAGTATACTCTTATGCAAATAAGAAAAAAACCAAAAGTGAAAATTGAAAAGGAGAAGAGGTGAATATTAGAAATATATATATTAGAGAGTGAAGAAGAAGAAAGGGGAGAAAGATGGATTCAAAATCATAAGAATAAGAAAGAGGACAATACCTAGAAAAATAGGCATTGGTTCTTTATGCTCTTCTTTGCTTGGTCCACCTTAGCACCTAAGTAAGACCAGAAACAAAATTATTCCAAATATCAACTAACTGATAATCCAAAAACCAGAAAATAAAAAAGAAGGTTTTAACAAAGAAAATGATAGAAAAGTAACAAAAATGGAAAAAGAGGAAGAACAAGGACAAAGAGAAACAAAGAGACTTGCAAGTCATAGATGATGACATGTGAATTGCTATTCAATGATCATGCAGAGAAACCAAAGGGAGCCTAAAAAATTTGGGAACACAACAATGAAGAACTAATGAGAAACTTTTAGGAATGATGGTGAACAGTGAAATGTTGATGAACAAAACACGAACCAATAAGAGAAATTTGGGATCAACGAATAGTGATGTTCAATAAATTGGGAAATGGAATGATCGTGAGATCTACTTTAAATTAAAGAAAATGATGTGGTGGAGCTTGTAGATGGTGGACTTTGTGGAACCCTCAGATGACATGTAGTGTACCCTTAGAACCCTAAAAAAATAAAAGTAAAACTTGTTGTAGTGTACCTTTGCAAGAAGGGGAGAGAGAGAGGGATGAAGAGAACTGACCTTATGCATGACCAACACTAGCGATGGCAACACTAGGCAGGCAAGGCAACACTTACCTAATTTGTAAAATGAAGGAAAGCAGACGACTGAAGAAGAAGGAGAAGCATATATAGGGAAAGAGCAATGCAAGTTTCATTGGGTTTCAATGGAGATGCCTTTTGTTGTGTTTTTTTCTCTTACATCTCTAGAGAATGCTTTGTCAAGGTCTTTAGAAAATGATCCATCAAGGGCAATGATGATGGGTCTTCTACAATAATGAAGTGCTTTTTGGTGTTGTTTGCATCTTAAAATTTTCATTGGTTTTGGAGTGCTCCAGAAAAATAAGGTTTTTGTTTTAAAATAGAAAAGAAAGGGACTCGCCCGTCGGTACGAGGATCGACTGTTCCTGATGCCTTTACCGGGGGTAATCAACCCAATGGCTATGTTTATCATTGATGCATTTCGTTTTAACTTAAACATCTTTTTTATTCTATATGCGGTGTAGAAAATATTAAAAATTTGATGTTTCAAACTTTTGAAAAGACTCTTTAAGAGTTGCTTGAAAATGTGAAATATTTTGAGGAAAAAGTGGAATTAGTAAATATCATTTGAAAAGCTTGTGAAATCTTGAAATCACTTTAGTGTTCTCTTAAGTCTTTAAGTAGGTTTGAGATTTTGCTCTAATTCGGTTACCACCTAGTTAGAGCTCCATCCCCCCTTGCTTAAGTTCTTTTAGAGAGGTGCTTGTGATCATAAGTGAAATAAAGTGGGTGAGAATGCATGGATACATTTATCCTATATGATTGGAATAATGTAAAACATTCCTACCACAACATTCATCTAAAGTCATTCCTACCACAACATACATCTAAGATTTTTGTTGTTATTATTATATATAAGAAAGAAAAATTTTTGAAAAAGAGATTGAGATTGTAGACCATCAAGCATGATTCCAATATTGGGTCATTACTTGGTTTGTGGTCTTAATGAAGTTGGTAAATAAAAAGATCATGAGAGGAGAATGTTAAAAGAATAGAAGAGATAAAACACTCTTATGAAAAGGAAGAGAGAGAGATAGAGAACGACATGTATATATGTATTATCATCACATATACACATATATGAAAGTTTAAGAGAAAAAGACGTATTAATTTGAAGAGAAAGAGAGGCTTTAGAGGAAAAGAAAAATATACATACATATATATATAGGTATGTATAATAAATTTTGTAAGAGAATATATTTGTCTTGAAAATGGGAATAAATATTTGAAAGAGATGAAATTGAGCACATGTACATACGTATTTGTGCACATATGAGAATTTATAGAATGGAAAGTGAAAGCATAGAGAGAGAAAGATGAGGGGATCATCATGTTGGTATAGATGCATATAACATGTGTATACATCCATACCTTCACAAGATTAAAATCAAGGAATAATTTAAAATTACCAACTTCAAGTTCAATGTGGGCCGGAGGGGAGCTTGGACTCATGCAAGAATCTAAGCTAAGTCCCTAAGGCCATGTTAAAAGGTTCCTTTTGAAAATGTTTTGGAAAATATGATTTATATAAGCATAGAATGTTATTATTTAGTTTGTTGTAAGGGATATATTTCTTCCACCGTTGGGTATGGAAGAAAACAAGCAACATAACGAGACACTCATTGGGGTTCCTAATGGAGTGATTAGGAATGAAACTAGCGCAAAATGACATGAAAATGCATATTAACATGTACATTTTCGTAAGGGTTTATCCCGGGTTGGACAAGTCCCAACCTCAAAAATTAATATGAAAATAGAGAGTCCCCAAACCACACTCTCATTCCCACCATACATTCACATATAAGGAGAAAACCAAACAACTATGCATAGATAATATATAGACAACATTCAAGGAAGGAAATAGAGAAAGATGATGATGGAAAGAGCAAGATACAATTAGGAGGGAGGACATGATGTAACTATGAAATGATATACCACATCATCTTCTCATGTTTCCGATGCACTTGAGTATAGCCTCTTGACTCTAAAATAGAGATTGAGAGCTATCTCCTTTGGCCATGGGGAAATAAGGAAGAGAGAAAAATAAGAGGAAGCAAAAGAACAAGATGAATGTATTCATGAAAAGAAGGAATATGATTAAGATAAAATATTATCTCAGCTTTCCATGCTCCCAATGCACTTGAGCATAGCCTCTTGTCTATAAAAAGAGATTGAGAACTACCTCCTTTAGTCATGGGGAGATGAAGATGAGGAGAAAATGTAGAAAGAGAAACAATGTTATATTTAATAAAAGAGAAAACATGATTCAATCATAAAATAAAAGATCTTCTCATCTTTTCATACTCCCAATGCACTTGAGCATAGTCTCTTGTTTCTAAAAAGAGATTGACCACTACCTCTTTTAGCCATAGGGAGATGAAGATATGGAGAAAATATAAAAAGAGAATCAATGTTATATTTAATAAAAGAGAAAACATGATTCAATCATGAAATAAAAGATCTTCTCATCTTTTCATACTCTCAATGCACTTGAGCATAGTCTCTTGTCTCTAAAAAGAGATTGAGCACTACCGCTTTAGCCATAGGGAGATGAAGATAGGGAGAAAAGAAAATAACAATAATAACAAAAATATATTCATTAAGGGAAAGAACAACAACAACAAGAATATATTGAAGAGAAGAAAAAGCAAGAAAAAAAAGAACAACAATAACAAAAATACTTGAAAGAACATGATTTAATCATAAAATAAAATATTATATTATCTTCTCATGCTCCCGGTGCACTTGAGCATAGCCTCTTGTCTCTAAAAAGAAGTTGAGTGCTATCTCTTTGGCCATGGGGAGATGAAAATGAGAAGAGAAAATGAAAATAACAACAAGACTATATTCAAGAAAAAGAAATAACATAATAATGAGAATATTAATGAAAAGAAAAAAGAGAGAAATAAGAGGGATGATGATTACATACCTCTAATGAGAAATGACCTAAGGAAGATGAAAACCTTCACTTGAAGATCCCCTTTTGAATGAAGCTCCCAGAGTGTTGTAGCTTGCTCCAACTTGGAGAAAGAAATTGAGAGAGGAAGAGGGAGAGAGAGAGAGAGCTCAAGAGAAACTCTAAGTCTTCAAGTTAGAATACACTAGAGTTTCTCCCAAGGACCAATCTTACCCAAGAGGGAGGAAATGAATGGTATTTATAGAAGATTTTGGAGCCAAAACCCTAAATTTGAATTTTTTTGAATTTCCTCCCTTTTCCATCTGAGTTTCACATAATTTTAAAGTATTTTGAAAAAGAAATGGCTTGAAAATGGGCATGATTGGCTATTAAACTTATAAAAATATATATTTATTTTTTTTTAAAAAATTAGTTGAGCCTTTGCCCACCCAAAAAGACTAAAGTGACCCTCTAAAAGGAGTTTTTTTTGTCAAAAGGAAGTGCAAATGAGTCTTACCCACCAAAAGACCAAAATCACCCTTTAAAAGTAGTTTCTTTTGTCAAAAGGAGGGGCAAATGAGTCTTGCCTACCAAAAGACCAAAATCACCCTCTAAAAGTAGTTTCTTTTGTCAAAAGGAGGGGCAAATGGGTCTCGCCCACCAAAAGACTAAAATTACCCTCTAAAAGGAGGTTTTTTGGTCAAAAGGATGGGCAAATTAGTCTTAAATGATCGATTTGGATCTGAACTTGGGTTTTGGATCTGAAAGTAGTATTTTGGATTTAATTTGGATCTGAAAGTTGTATTTTGGATTTAATTTGGATCTGAGAGTTGTATCTTGGATTTGAATTTTGTGCCTAAATTTGAATTTCGTACTAGGATAAAACATCATAGTCTTTTAAAAAAAAATTGGGGTGATTACAGATGCCCCTCTTTGTTAATAAGCCAGTGTTAGCCGTGCTTAGTGACAACGATAAACACCACAAATTTTTCAAAGAAGACATTTTCATAAAGATGTTTCAGGCTTTACCCTTTACTTGAATGGGTTGTTTGAGCTTAAATTGCTGGTTTAACCCCTTACCTGCATGGGTTTGCCGATTTCAAATTCAGGTTTAACCCCCCTGAATGGGTTGCCTTGACTTGCATCACAAGTTGAACCCTTTAACTGTGTGGGTTTCTTTGGCTTGTAGCACAGGTTTAACCCCTTTGCCTGCATGAGTTGCTTTGGCTAGCATTGCAGGTTTAACCCCTTGCCTGCATGGGTTGCCCTCATATTTCAGGTTTAACCCTTTACCTGCACGGGTTGCTCTCAAGCCATGAGCGGTAATAATAATAAAAAAAAAATGCCCCAGTGTAATTGTCATATTTTACGATTGGGAAGAATCTAGATTGAATAGTCGATGTGGAAACACAAATGTTTGACATTGATTGGAAAATGAATACAAGAGAACTAGACATAAAATTTCTTGAGGTGAAGGGCATTGACAGGATCGACAAGTTCTACCCCATCAGCATCAATTAGTCGGTATGAACTGTGGGGCAAAGCTTCCTTAATAACATATGGGCCTTCCCAATTTGGTGCCCACTTGCCTCGTGGTCGTCCTCTAAGGTACACTGCAGATCGTATGACCGAATCATTCACTTTGAACTGTCTCTCGATAACTGACTTGGCAAATTGTCTAGCTACCCTTTGGCGATAAGCTTTAGCATGTTCAGCTGCTTTTAGCCTCTTTTCATCTAGCCAATCGAGCTGCATTAGCCTTTTCTGCTGATATTGAGTAAGAAGGAGCTCTATGAGAGAAGCGTACTTCAAAGCAGGTTTCAACACATGTAATGGTAGAACAACTTCGGTTCCATAGACTAGCTCTGCTGGAGTGACATTTGTTGGAGTTCTCATAGTGGTGCGATATGCCCATAGAGCGTTATGCATCTTTTCATGCCAATCTCTTCCAGTTTCTACTGTCCGTTCCAAGATGCGGATCAGGATCTTGTTGGTAGCCTCTCCTTGTCCATTGCCTTGGGGGTAATAAGGAGCTGAAAAATGGTGCGTGATGTGGTACTTGCTGCACAATTGCCTCATCTTTTCATTCTTGAAATGAGTTCCGTTGTCAGATACTATATCATGAGGGACTCCAAATCTGCAAAGAAGATTTTTCTGAATGAAGGACACTACATGACGTCCCTCCACTGTTCTGAGTGTGACGACCTCTACCACTTGGTAAAATAGTCTGTTGCAGCAAGAAAATACTTATGACCATTGGAAGCTGCAGGAGATATCGATCCGACTACGTCAAAGGCCCACATTGAAAATGGCCAAGGAGATGTCACAGAATGCAAGTTGGCAGTTGGCCAAGGAGATGTCACAGAATCACAGGAGCATGCAGTTGGCATTCTTTGCATCTTTTGACGTATTGGTGACAATCTTTTTGCATGGTAGGCCAATAATAGCCTGCTCGAATTATTTGTTTGGTGAGGGTTTGGTAACCAACATGACCCCCACAATCTCCTTGATGTGATTCTTCGATGACTTTCTTCACCACATCTTGATCAAGGCACCGAGAGTATTCAGTGCTAAATCCACGTCTGTATAATACCCCTGCAAGAATAAAGTACCTTGCGAACATACGTTGTATTGCTTTTTATTCATTTTTTGGCATTTCAACCGGGAATTCTCCGCTTTCGATGTACTTTTTGATGTCATGGTACCAAGGCCTATTCCCTCCTTGGATATGATGAACATGTGCCATCATTTCAAATGTAGGGTGTTCTAATCTTCCAATCTCAAAAGAACGGATTGCTTCATTGGTTTGAAAAGTGATGGTGGATCCTAAGTTGCGAGGCCATCCCCAATAGGGTTACCTTCTCTCTTTACGTGAGCCAATCGTACTTCTTCAAATTGACAGATTAAGGAGGTAGCGATTTCTTGATATGGCACCAACTTTTCGTCTTTGACTTGCCATTCTCCATTCACTTGGTTTATAATAAGCTGAGAGTCGCCGAAAGCATGCACTCTTTTCACTTGAAAACTCAATAAAGAACAAAGTCCTTGTATGAGGGCTTCATATTCAGCCATGTTATGGGTACATGGAAAATCAAGTTTCAAAGAATACGGGATCATTTCGTTTTTTGGAGTGATGAGTAAGATGCCTATGCCTGCTCCCATCACATTTCTGGACCCATCAAAGTACATCTTCCATATCAGAATCGTTTCCAATCTTAGTACTTATTCATTTGAAAACTCATCATTTGTTCTGATTTCTTCGTACTGAGGGAAGTCTGCTAATTGATCCGCAATTGCTTGTCCTTTGATTGACTTTTGAGACACATATACAGAACTTGCCATTTGGCGATACGCCCATTAAGGAATGGTTGTTCCAGGATGTACTTGAGAGGATTGAGCTTGTTGAGTATCTTGACCTCACAAGCTAATAAATAATGTCTCAACTTCTGACACATCCAAACCAATGCCAGACAAGTTTTCTCTATTGGAGAGTACTTCATTTCGTACTGGACAAAAATCTTGCTAATGTAGTAGATTGCATGCTTGATGCGACTTCCTTCCTCATATTGTGCCAAGAAACCGCCACATGCTGACTCATTCACTGTGATGTAAAGCAGCAATGGTCTACCCAACACTGGTGGTTTTAGAATTGGCATATTTAGAAGGTATTTCTTGATCCTTTCGAATGACTGTTGGCATTCAAAACCTCATTCAAACTTGGCGCCTTTCCTCAGCAGCTGGTTGAATGGTTCTTATCTCATGGCCAAATTAGAAATGAATAGTCTGATGGATTGGATTCGTCCTTGCAAGCTTCGCAAGTCCTTGATATTGGTGGGTGGTGGCATATCGATTATTGGCTTAGCTTTGGTAAGATCTATTTCAATCCCCTTCTTACTGACCATGAAACCCAAGAGCTTGCCTGACTCAACCCCAAACACACATTTTTGAGGATTCAAGCGAAGCTTATACTGCAAAAGCCTCTCGAATACTTGGCAAGAGTTTCAATATGATCATCTCTCGTCTTAGATTTGATCAATATATCATCGATATACACATCCATGATTTTATGCATCTGATCATGGAAGATGGCAGTCATGGCTGTTTGATAGGTTGCTCCAGCATTCTTCAATCCAAATGGCATTACCGTGTAACAAAAAGTGCCCCAGGGTGTAGTAAAAGCAGTCTTAGGTTGATCTTTGATGGCTAATTTGATCTGATTATATCCCGAATATCCATCCATGAAAGAAAACATTGCATAGCCTGCAGTACTGTCTACCAACAGATCAATGTTTGGAAGAAGATAATCATCCTTCGGTGTGGCTTTGTTCAAGTCTCGAAAGTCGATGCACAACCTAACTTTGCCATTTTTCTTGGGGACCACCACGATGTTCGCCAACCATTCGGGGTAATCAATGGCACGAATGAATTTTGCCTTTAGCAGGTCCTCTAGTCCTTCTTTTACAGGGCCTTCTAGTCGAGGGTCAAGCTTCCGTAATTTTTGCTTAATCGGCTTGCAATTAGGATTTAAGGGCAAATGATGTTCGACCAACCGGGGGTCTAAGCCTGACATATCTTCATAAGTCCAAGCAAAAGCTTCTTGGTTACTTATAAGAAAGTCCACCAATCTTTTCTTCTCATCTACTGACAAACTGGTGCCAATTTGAAGAATTTTAGGATCTTCACTAGTTCCAATATTAATCTCTTCAATTGGATAATTAACCAAAGATGAGGGATGTTCTTGTTTCTGAATCTGAGTGAATTCTGGTAATTCTGACTCGGGTATTGTCATAGAATCCCTTTCACCGACTACTTGTTCGATAAATGCTTTCTGGGAGGACTTCCGTGGAAAAAGAATAAACTGAGACATATTGAGTTCTGACATCCTATAAAGAGGATAAAGGAAAGAGTTGGATGAAACTAAAATTGACAACAAAAGATTACTTGCATTGCATATTAAAAAAAAAAAATCTTAGTTCATAGAATGGGTCCTCTCATGAGACTAGACCAAAAGATGTTTAAAATTACAAAATTCATGGGAGGATTTGAAACAAAAGTGAATACTATTAGCCCCCAAGATCTTCTTCAAATTCCTTCATGATATCCCAGTCCTCTTGTGTTCATCTGAAAAGTGATGCTAATCGGCTGCAAGATGCCATCTTCATTTTTTCCGAGGCCAGTGAATGGACGGTAGCCACCTTTCAAAAGCAACTGAAAACCTTTAGGATTTTTCATGGAATGAACAATAAAGGATGTTCTTAGTAACTTGCATGATTGCTCGAAACAATATGGGCACTTTCAGATGATTCGCCTATCGTCATGTTCTGCATCCATTCTTCCAAAGGTCCGTCCTTTGTTGTTCTTATGATGGGTACATCCACTGGATCAATTGGCCTAGGGATCATTGGTTGTACTAGCCTTTCGGTTGGATCCTCGACGCGTATGGTGATGACTGATGTGCCAAAATTCCATTTGAGGCATTGATGAAGAGTGGATGGGATTCCTCGTACTTGGTGGACCCAGGGTCCCCCCAAAAGTAAGTTATATGATGGTGGCACATCTACCACATGGAACACAATGTGATGGCTAGTATTTTCAATGGTCACGTTCATATCGAGAGTACCTTTGTTGTTTATGCCTCGACCATCATATCCGTAGATCTTGATATCATTTGAGCGATATTTGTCTTCACGAAACCCCAATATTTTAGCCGTGAGATCAGGACAAATATTCAGACCACTTCCTCCGTCAATCAAAACATGTGGCACTGTCATCCCATTGACCTGAACAACAATGTAAAGAGCATCTTCATGGAAATATCCCCATTTTGGGAGGTCCTTTTCTGAGAAGGTAATTGACTGATTTTTAGAAGTTTGAATCGAGTGTCCCTCAACCATACACTCTTCCAAGGAGAGAATGTCCAAATAACATGGATCTTCATCTGAAGAGACATCTGATGATTCGTCGCCTTGTAAGATAAAAGTCCTCGAAATCATGGGAAGTTTCTTGGGCAAACTTTCTGTCCTGCCATTCATCAAAGCAATGAAATCCAGAGGTTCCTTACCTTGGTCTACCACCATGACTTTTTGTGAACTGCTCCCAATATGAGGTCGAATGTGGTCTTGTGGATGGTACGGAAGTGGAGTGCCTGTTGTGATCATGGCCACTGCCGCCTTTCCGTGGTCAGGGAATGGATTCCTTAGTATCTCATGGGTGCTATCATCACAAATCTTGAGATCTTTGTTGATGAAGTCTTGAATAATATTTTTGAGGACAAAACAATCCTCAGTGTCATGACCAAGGGCACGATGAAACTTGCACAGTTTTTCTTTATTTCCTCCCATCATTTTCGGAGGCTCTGATACTTTTGGCAAGACGATAGTTCTTTTGGCGAGAAGGTATTCCAGGATCTTCTCCCGAGACTGGCTGAGAGGAGTGAATTTTCGGTCGTAGCTCGAACCTGGGTGTTTGTTTTTCCTTTCATCATCACCTTTGAGAAACTGCGCGTTCTTCTTGAAACTGACTTCTTTGTCATGCTTGTAGTTGTTGCCATGATCTTTTCTAATGCCAGCATTGGCTATGAAGTGTGAGGGCAACTGTGTCCTTCCTCATTTCTTTCCATCTTCTTTGTACTTAGGAGCAATAATTCCATCAAAATCTCCTTCCTCAATCCCTTCTTCTATCGAGTTCGCTTGTTCAATTAACTCAGCAAAGGTTTTGATCGGGGTATTGCGGATGAGACTTTTTAAGGGTTGGGCAAGATTTTTCCTAATGAGTGACAAGGCTTGTGTCTCAGAAATGAGCTCCTTCATCTTATTGCTTTGAATTCTCCATTTTTGGATGAATTCCCGAGCATTTTCTCCCTGCTTCTGACGAAGACTGCAAATGGTACTAAGGGTTGGAGCCATGGGAGCATTTTGTTCAAATCTTTCAACAAACATGTTAATCAACTTGTCAAACTCCTTCAGCTCAATTGGGTTGACATTTTCTTTGTACCATTGTGCGGTAATGCCTTCAAGACTTCTTGAAAAATATCAGAACAAAGCTCTGTTGTTTGTCTGAATTTTGTAGCAATCATTGAAAAAGGTTTTTAAGATGAACATGTGGGCAAGTGGTTCCATCATATCTGATGACTTCTCTGGGCAAGCCTTTCACGTCTTCGTCCCCTTCAATGCCAAAGTAGTAATCCTCACATGAATATGAACGCTTTCCCTTCCCCCTAAGCTCAAGATTGTTCATTCTTTTCTCAATTTCATAGAATCTGCGCTTAGTCGGACTTTCATCATCACTTGAATCGACCAATTCTGGCTTGGTCTTTTTCTTCTTGCCCTTGATCTTTTTTACTTTTTCTTCAGAACTCTCACTGTCTGAGCTACTGCTAGGGATGTACTTCTTGGCCTTTTTGCCTTTCTTGGTTGACTTTCTCTTCCTTTTGGGCTTCTCTTCCGAACTTTCAGTGGTGATAGGACTAGGTGAGCTGCTTTCTATCATAATTTCTTTTCCTTTTTTGCTTTTCTTTGTTGTCTTTTTCTTTTTGAGATGAAGCAGTTCGGGTTTTTCTTCCTTACTAATTGCCGAATCTGAACTCAAATAATCTTCATCCTGATCTGTAGGAGAGGACTTGTTCTTCTTCTTCTTTCTTTTCTGCTTGGCAGTCTTTTCATTCTCGGGTTCTGGAGTAACCATCAAGGCCTTTTGCTCTTCTTGCTCTTTCATGAATCGCTCCATGAACAAACGAAACATATGGTAAGCTTCTGGCTCGATTGCTGGTAGGCCAAGTGTTTCTGGCTGGAGTTCAGAAGATGAAGCCTCATTCTGAGGAGCTTGCTTAGCTTGCGATATAGTTTCAACCATCTTGTTGGCTTTCAAGTATTCACCTTATGACACAAGAAAATAGAGTTATTGGACGAAAATGATGACAAAATGAAGGTTCATATTGCATTACAAGTTTTAAAAGTTACATCCAAAGATACTAACAAAAATGACAACGACGGAAGGAATACAAAGTTGACAACATAAAACTTTTAGGGAAGGATGGATGGTGGTTGGTTGGCATCCCACCACTCAGCATATTCCTTCTTCACCACTGGGCCTATGAACCAAGTGTATGATATATGTGTCTTCCATTCTTGTTGAGCTACTGCAAATAATGTTGTCCATTGAGGAGAACTAAGGTCAAATTCGGGAATAGCTCCAATTGGTGCATGCACAGAGACCATCTTCTGCCTTTGAGAGAATTGCCTCATACATCTATCAGCACAATAATCAACTATGAAGTAAGGACCCAAGAGTGTGGTACGCCAATGATGATGGTGAGTGTATCGGGGTAGGCTCTGCTGACGATTACAATAATCCCAAATGATCTCTCCTTCATTCAATTGCTCGATCAAATGATGATATTGCTCCAAGGTTGTCAATGATCCATCAGTGTTTCTGAATAGACTGGCTGGGGGTCCCGTATGTTTGAGGAACCACAATTGTAAAGCATATGTGCATCCTTCTATGAAGTCGGTATCTCCAATGGTAAAGCGGGTGAGTCCTCGGTAAAGGAAGGCTAAGGCTGTCATTGCTACTGACAAGTGTCGGGTCCCTCTAGGCCCCCATACCCGAAAAATTTGGGCAATACGTACATCTAAAAGGTCACTTCCATCGGTAAAAAAGGGTCACTCCTACTGTGCAGAGCATCATACAATGTTTAATTCTCCCTATGGCTTTTCGAGGTAAAGTAGAAGGTTCAACATAGGTTCCAAATTCTTCATACAAAATTTTCATGTTGATGCTTTGATTTTCATGGTTTTCTACTAAAGGCCAAGTTTTTCGTCCAGTAAAGTGAGCAATGAGGTCATTTGCATTGACCTTGGTTGGGTTCATAAGGAATTGTTTTTCCAATAGATCATTTGGGTCACAAGCTGGGGTAGGGAGGTCTAGTATTTCGGCAAATTCATCTAGTAATATTGTCATTTCTCCCCATGAAAACCAAAAAGAGGAGGTCCTTGGGTTCCAACGCTCGGCGATTGCATGTACCAAATTTCCATCAACTGACTGCATTTCTCCAGCTGCCACTGTCTCTAGCCCACATTCTTCAAAGTAAGAAGGAAACATCTGAGAGAAGGTGGGATGCCAAGTCTGATACCATTCGGGAGCCAAAGGTTTAGACTCAAAAGAAATGTAGGTGGACCGTTCGGGACCTTCCCCAAAGAGGATGTGATCATAAGGGAATGTGACACCACGTTGGAAAGAATACATCTTGAATGATGACTCTAAAAGATAGAGATTGAATTAGTGGAAAACATTGACTAGGTTGACAAAGACAATATGAAGTAGATGTTAGGAATGAGGTTGTAAATCATCACATAAGGTTTCACGCACATCAACATCTATCATGAAATAATTTTTTTTTTTTTTTTAGAAAATTAGGTATAGGAACCTAGTTGAGATAATTTTGTATCACGATAATCCGATGTCAAGTTATGCTTATATACCTTAGTCAAATGGCTTAGTACGAGCATAGATTTTTTTCTTTAGGCAACTAAGGGTAGAGTTCATCAACTTCTTCTTGATCACTCGTCGATATACCATAAATTACCACCCATGGTACTAACGAGAGGGCTATCCCGCCCAAGGTGTGGTCTAGTTGTAAGACTTAGTCTTGTGCTACCGCCAAAGACCAAGCCCCGCAACATGATGACCGGGACAATTAGGTATCAGGAATTTTGAAATATGAGAAATCATGCAAAGTCTCTAATGCAATGTTTCATAGAATGATGATTAAAATAAAATAAAAGAGCAAATATTGTCTTCAAACAACCCTTAAATTGAGGATGGTTGTATTTGATCCTAGATCTAAGTGAACATGATTGATCATCCTCAATTAGTCTTATATGCAAGAAATCAAATACAATCACCAAGAAATGAAATGAAATGCCAATGGGGTTAAGGCTAAAGTAGGACATGCTTTATCATTGGCAATAGAGGATATTCAAGTTATTGGAAAAATGCATCAATTATAATCATAGCCAAACAATGACGGGTCCCATCACGGTCGCCATTTGTTTACATCCCAAAATTTTCATTGGTTTTGGAGTGGTCCAGAAAAATAAGGTTTTTGTTTTAAAATAGGAAAGAAAGGGACTCGCCCATCGGTACGAGGATCGACCGTTCCCGATGCCTTTACCGAGGGTAATCAACCCAAGGGCTATGTTTATCATTGATGCATTTCATTTTAACTTAAACATCTTTTTTATTCTATATGCGGTGTAGAAAATATTGAAAATTTGATGTTTCAAACTTTTGAAAAGACTCTTTAAGAGTTGCTTGAAAATGTGAAATATTTTGAGGAAAAAGTGGAATTAGTAAATATCATTTGAAAAGCTTGTGAAATCTTGAAATCACTTTAGTGTTCTCTTAAGACTTTAAGTAGGTTTGAGATTTTGCTCTAATTCGGTTACCACCTAGTTAGAGCTTCATCCCCTCTTGCTTAAGTTCTCTTGGAGAGGTACTTGTGATCATAAGTGAAATAAAGTGGGTGCGAATGCGTGGATGCATTTATCCTATATGATTGGAATAATGTAAAACATTCCTACCACAACATTCATCTAAAGTCATTCCTACCACAACATACATCTAAGATTTTTGTTGTTATTATCTTACATAAGAAAGAAAAGTTTTTGAAAAAGAGATTGAGATTATAGACCATCAAGCTTGATTTCAATATTGGGTCATTACTTGGTTTGTGGTCTTAATGAAGTTGGTAAATAAAAAGATCGTGAGAGGAGAATGTTAAAAGAATAGAAGAGATAAAACACTCTTATGAAAAGGAAGAGAGAGAGATAGAGAAAGACATGTATATATGTATACATATCATCACATATACACATATATGAAAGTTTAAGAGAAAAAGACGTATTAATTTGAAGAGAAAGAGAGGCTTTAGAGGAAAAGAAAAATATACATACATATATATATAGGTATGTATAAAAAATTTTGTAAGAGAATATATTTGTCTTGAAAAGGGGAATAAATACTTGAAAGAGATGAAATTGAGCACATGTACATACGTATTTGTGCACATATGAGAATTTATAGAATGGAAACTGAAAGCATAGAGAGAGAAAGATGGGGGGATCATCATGTTGGTATAGATGCATATAACATGTGTATACATCCATACCTTCACAAGATTAAAATCAAGGAATAATTTAAAATTACCAACTTCAAGTTCAATGTGGGCCGGAGGGGAGCTTGGACTCATGCAAGAGTCTAAGCTATGTCCCTAAGGCCATGTTAAAAGGTTCCTTTTGAAAATGTTTTGGAAAATATGATTTATATAAGCATAGAATGTTATTATTTAGTTTGTTGTAAGGGATATATTTCTTCCACCATTGGGTATGGAAGAAAACAAGCAACATAACGAGACACTCGTTGGGGTTCCAAATGGGGTGATTAAGAATGAAACTAGCGCAAAATGACATGAAAATGCATATTAACATGTACATTTTCGTAAGGGTTTATCCCGGGTTGGACAAGTCCCAACCTCAAAAATTAATATGAAAATAGAGAGTCCCCAAACCACACTCTCATTCCCACCATACATTCACATATAAGAAGAAAACCAAACAACTATGCATAGATAATATATAGACAACATTCAAGGAAGGAAATAGAGAAAGATGATGATGGAAAGAGCAAGATACAATTAGGAGGAAGGACATGATGTAACTATGAAATGATATACCACATCATCTTCTCATTTTCCCGATGCACTTGAGTATAGCCTCTTGACTCTAAAATAGAGATTGAGGGCTATCTCCTTTGGCCATGGGGAAATAAGAAAGAGAGAAAAATAAGAAGAAGCAAAAGAACAACAAGAATGTATTCATGAAAAGAAAGAATATGATTAAGATGAAATATTATCTCATCTTTCCATGCTCTCAATGCACTTGAGCATAGCCTCTTGTCTCTAAAAAGAGATTGAGCACTACCTCCTTTAGTCATGGGGAGATGAAGATGATGAGAAAATGTAGAAAGAGAAACAATGTTATATTTAATAAAAGAGAAAACATGATTCAATCATGAAATAAAAGATTTTCTCATCTTTTCATACTCCCAATGCACTTGAGCATAGTCTCTTGTCTCTAAAAAGAGATTGACCACTACCTCTTTTAGCCAAAGGGAGATGAAGATAAGGAGAAAAAATAGAAAGAGAAACAATGTTATATTTAATAAAAGAGAAAACATGATTCAATCATGAAATAAAAGATCTTCTCATCTTTCATATTCGCAATACACTTGAGCATAGTCTCTTGTCTCTAAAAAGAGATTGACCACTACATCTTTTAGCCATGGGGAGATGAAGATAAGGAGAAAATATAAGAAGAGAAACAATGTTATATTTAATAAAAGAGAAAACATGATTCAATCATGAAATAAAAGATCTTCTCATCTTTTCATACTCCCAATGTACTTGAGCATAGTCTCTTGTCTCTAAAAAGAGATTGAGCACTACCGCTTTTAGCCATAGGGAGATGAAGATAAGGAGAAAAGAAAATAACAAGAACAAGACTACATTGAAGAAATGAAATAACAATAATAACAAAAATATATTCATTAAGGGAAAGAACAACAACAACAAGAATATATTGAAGAGAAAAAAAAGCAAGAAAAGAAAGAACAACAATAACAAGAATATTTGAAAGAACATGATTTAATCATAAAATACAATATCATCTCATCTTTTCATGCTCTCGGTGCACTTGAGCATAGCCTCTTGTCTCTAAAAAGAGGTTGAGTGCTATCTCTTTGGCCATGGGGAGATGAAAATGAGAAGAGAAAATGAAAATAACAACAAAATTATGTTCAAGAAAAAGAAATAACATAATAATGAGAATATTAATAAAAAGAAAGAAGAGAGAAATAAGAGGGATGATGATTACATACCTCTAATGAGAAATGACCTAAGGAAGATGAAAACCTTCACTTCAAGATCCCCTTTTGAATGAAGCTCCAAGAGTGTTGTAGCTTGCTCCAACTTGGAGAAAGAAATTGAGAGAGGAAGAGGGTGAGAGAGAGAGCTCAAGAGAAACTCTAAGTCTTCAAGTTAGAATACACTAGAGTTTCTCTCAAGGACCAATCTTACCCAAGAGGGAGGAAATAGAGGGTATTTATAAAAGATTTTGGAGCCAAAACCCTAAATTTGAATTTTTTTGAATTTCCTCCATTTTCCATCCGAATTTCACATAATTTTAAAGTATTTTGAAAAAAAAATGGCTTGAAAATGGGCATGATTGGCTATTAAACTTATAAAAATATATATTTATTTTTTAAAAAAAAAATTAGTTGGGCCTTTGCCCACCCAAAAAGACTAAAGTCGCCCTCTAAAAAGAGTTTCTTTTGTCAAAAGGAAGGGCAAATGAGTCTTGCCCACCAAAAGACCAAAATCACCCTCTAAAAGTAGTTTCTTTTGGTGGGTCTCGCCCACCAAAAGACTAAAATTACCCTCTAAAAGGAGGTTTTTTGGTCAAAAGGAAGGGCAAATTAGTCTTAAATGATCGATTTGGATCTGAACTTGGGTTTTGGATCTGAAAGTAGTATTTTGGATTTAATTTGGATCTGAAAGTTGTATTTTGGATTTAATTTGGATATAAGAGTTGTATCTTGGATTTGAATTTTGTGCCTAAATTTGAATTTCGTACTTGGATAAAACATCATAGTCCTTTGAAAAAAAAAAAAAATTGGGGTGATTACAGATGCCCCTCTTTGTTAATAAGCCGGTGTTAACCGTGCTTAGTGACAAAGATAAACACCACAAATTTTTCGAATTTTTTTGTAGTGTTTTTCCCTTCTCATTATTTATTCCTTTTCACCTACTCTTTGCTCTTTCCTAAGAGCCTATGAATGGCTGAAAAGAGGCATTTTTCATTTTTTCAACAATGTTGGAGCTGATCACAACCATAAGGGATGCAGAAGGTTCCCAAGATATTAGTGTACGCAATTTCCATTGATTTTTTTTTTCAATATGTAATGATTCTACTTATACATTAAGGGAATGTAACAACTCATAAGAAAAGGGATCCAAACACATGGTTGCAATAAATAACAAGGCATAGTATCTAATGTATTTGAGGCTTCCCCTTGATTCTAAGTGCACTAGAAAGATAGTATTAGTTTTTTCGAACGACATTTTCATCCTCAACCTTTGGAACAAATAGGAATATTAATAACCTTGATATGAAAAGAACCCTCAAAAGTTGGATTGCTTGAGTTGCACTTAATGATTTTGTTCTTCAAATATAGGAATGTGGTTTTGTTTAGGACAAGTTAATCTTTTAGTGGAAATTGTGTTTTGCTAGGAATTTTGGTATAATATGTCTTAGCTACTATAATGTCTGCAAAGACATTTTCTCTTAGATCCACTATGAGTGATAATCTCTTCTAAAAGCTAGCGGTTTCCATGGGTTGAGCTCCTTTCTCAAGGAAAAATAAAATAGTAGGAACATTAAAATAAGTTTGATTTTTTATGTGGTCGTAAAAGCTTACATTCAAAAGATCTCTTCCATCTCTTCAAGATCTGACATGAGTTGCAATGATATGTTCTATTCCTTTCAGTCTTGTTGCCTTTGGTTGCATGTTCTCACTTTCTAAATGTAATTAAGGTTTTACATAAATATCTGCAACTTCTAAACTTGTTATTCAACTCATGTTTCTTGTTGGATCTCAATTAAACTAATGAAGCACATGTGCTCTATGATGACATTAATATACTTGTCCACTACAAAATTTATCATATTCAATGGTCCGCCCACCGGGGGGGGGGGGGGGTGGGTGGTGTTTGGGCTTGTGTGCCATTGAAAAGTGCCCTTCTATGGCTTCGACCTTTGGGCGCCACTCAAAGAGCTCATTTAAGGTGTTCAGAATGCAAATGCCATTATCTTCCAAAGGATTGGTGTCCCATAAAGACCAATAAGGCATAGAGGGAACACAATTAAAAGGGGAGATAACTTTCATGCTATCTTACTTACTTTGGGAGCTCTTAAATGAAAGAGATTCCTATTGAGTTTTGTTATCCTCCAATCTCTATCTCTAATTTTCTCCTCTCTCAAATGATCTTCTCCTTCTATGGGGTTCAGATTATCTCTCTTGATATTATGTCATGTCTTTTGTTGCAATCAACCTTGATTGCAAAGGAATGATGATGAGGAACATGTAAATTTCACTTATTTCTTTTGCACTTTTTTTTCTTTTGGAAAGGATATGTGCATCACTTAAGTGTGACGATGGAAGCTCCTTTCCTCCTGTCATTTCCTATTATGATTGACATTGAAGCTTATTTGATCTTGTTGTCTCCTATCCAATTCTTGGATCGTAAATTGTCAAAAACAAAACCAATCAGTGAAACCTATATGCTTAATGTGATAAGAATCAATGATATTTCTTCTCCTAAATTGACATGCATCATCGAGGGATTTAGAGAAATGGTGAACTAGCAACAATCAATTCATCATTTCTTTCATCTATTAAACTGCATATTAATTAATTCCATCAATCCATTAATTGTATATTTAAACATTTGTAAATTTTTTTTTCATGCACCCTTTTGAAAATTCCCTATTGAAAATTAAACATATAGGTAAAATGTTAAATGTAATTATTGTGCATCCAATCTCCCTACAGATCCTCGCTAAGAAACTGATCAATCATAGTTACATGCATGCTTTATTGCAAATCTTGCTTAGTAAAGGTATCATTTTGGGGAAAGAGTCAGTTCGCAAAACGAGCAGATCAACCTTTACACAAGCCAAAAAATAGAACCCATCCCCATCTCTTTTGGCCTCTTTCTTTAATACACTTTCTCATTAGGTTTCTAAAATGTGATTTTGGTGTACTACAGTAATAATTAACAATAGCAAGTCATGGCTAGAGCCATAGAGGGTCATGCGATGGAGCAAAGATGGCGGTTAGACCGTAGTCATGGTTAATTTCCATGCTCAGTGCCTGCCTTTGCACAAGCCAAAGTTGGATATGTATTTTTAATTTTCAAAGATGACTTCAAGGGTACTACCACTGTTCCCGATGAATGTTTTAATTAGCAATTTTCCTTTAAAATTAGGAGAAGAAATGAAATCTTATATTTCTCTATCTCTGAATGGCTTTGCTGCTTGGTGTAACAGTTTTTTCTGTCCATGGTTAATGTAAAATGAGTTTATCTTCAATCCAACAAAAGCATATTTTTAGTTGTTCTAATGGAAAAATAAAATATTGGCCCTAGCTAATTAAGCATGAGTTAGAAAGTTAGAATAGCATGTGCTACACTTCCACTAAATTTCAGCTTTATTGAAAGCTACATGATTGGCCCATTAGGATTACCTATCTAATTTAGATATTTTTGAAGGTATAATTAAAGTATATTATTTTATGCAATGTAAATATTTCTTCTAGAAGATATGAGACATTACAACCATCTCAAACGAGGAATTTTGTTTATTTGACTTTTCAAATAAGTTGAGCAGGAAGCACCTTAGATGATTGCTAATTATAAAAACATAGGGGTGTAAAATTAATGAATACTCTTACAATTTAGACTGGATGACAAATAGGGGATTGAAGTGTGGAAAACGAATTTGTAATTCATGTGTATATTCAAGCATGACATTAAAATTTCAGAAATTAAATTTTGTTTCAAAATCTTACTTTTCTTCTAATAAATATTGCCATGGTTCTCAATATTTTGGGCTTCATTATCTTTAAAGGCAATTTATTTTCTTCTTGATTGTTCATAAATGCTCCTTCATTACTGATGATAAGTGTTTCCTTCTTTCTTTTACAAGATTTGTCTTCATTAGTTTTACCCTTCACCTTACATAGTACATAGTCTGACAAGCCTTTGTTGTTTTATTTGTGGTTTATGTGAAAGACCTTTCTCATTATCTAAATTTTTAAAAATATGTGATCTTCATGCCCAAAAACTAGGTAATAATGTAATTGTTGGAATATACAGAGTATATAACCCTCCTATAAATCAAATTTGCACAATAGAAAATTAAACATGTTCCTACAAGAAGGCCACAAGAATTAAAGGAAGTAAAAGATGTAGCATCCATCAAAAGGGTATTTACTATACTTGGCAGTTTACTTCCATTTTAACTTCTTGCGGAGGCATTATTTCCTTAGGATCATTGGCAACTTATTGGCTTCCTATTATGATCACAATTTTCTAGCAAACTGACCAACAAAGATGTCACATTTCCACCCTCTAGAATAACTTATTTTTGTACTTACTTTGCTTGGATGAGGTCATTTAGGCTCTTAGTAAGCCATATGGTAGTCTCTCTTGGAGAATCTCCATCTCATCAAAATGGTTTTGTCACACCATCAAGTTTAATTTTTTGCCATTGAAGCAAGTCTACACATGGTTCTAGTAGCAATTTCATATCATCAGCTCTCTCTTATAAACCCCTCTGGTATTTATATATTACACAATTTTGGTTTACAGTTGAAAGAAGCTACATAGCTTTAATTTTAACAACTTCCACTAGAGGAGTCAATTAATTTTTTTTGCTTTTGTTGAAAATTTCTTCTTATACCTAACTCATAATCCTTTTGTTACCTTTTTGATCCATTTTCTTCCTTTGAAGATGAGTTGCAAATGTCATTATCATTTGTTGAGTGATAATTTCCTATACTTTGTTCGTTGTTTTAAATCTTAAGCAACCTCCTTTAAAGGTAGATTGACTCACGGCTATGTGCAAAAAACAAAAATGCACCTTCTTCACTTTTACCTCATCCTCCTCTATCTGCTTACTCTGCATCAGGCCATGCACTTCCGGCATTCTACCCCTCTCACACCACCGCAAACATCCAAAACCATCGGGTTAATTATGTGCAAAGCATATTCGTTATTGCATTTGAACCAACAAAGTAGCACTCAATTCAAAAAGACTGTTTGGAACAAGTTCTAAAACAGTTATCTTCATCTCTTCTAAAGAATTTTGTTGTAAAAATTACCTTAATAAGGACCTTGATAATTGAAATTAAATAACTGCCTTATTTAACTCATTCTCATAAACTATTGTGACTTTGTTTTGAAATTATTATAAGATACAATAGTGTGTATATACATATATATACACACACACACTATTAATTTTAGCTTGAACTAATGTGTGGCCAAAGTCATACATCCAAAGTCCATACATCCCACAAAGGGAATATAATCCATTTGCCTCTAGGCCCTCTACCATCAAGGTTAGGTGAACAGCAAATCTCTAACAGCTTCTATGTTTTGAATTCTTACCATTCAAGTTTGATTTTTAAGCACAAAAGTATAAACCTGGTCCATTTTGTAAGTTCACGAGTTTTCATTTCATTTTAAGCTTGATTTGATTTACTAATTAGTGGAAATGCAATGTTAACTAAAGAAGTAATTGCATTAAAGCAAAGGTTGACATTAGTAGAGTCACAATTCAAAAAAATGAATGATTTGGCTGTTTAAATAGCAAGAATGAATGAGTTGCATGCTCGAACATGTCCACCAAGATCCCTCTCATTGACATGTAGCATGGTATCTATCAGTCCACATATTCCTTTTCAAAATCTTTCTGTATGCATACCATTGTCCAACTTGGCTGCCTATTAATACTGGCTTTACAATTTCTTTGTAGAAAAGAATAGAAGAATTAATGAATGTTTATTTACTTCAAATCGAGGTGCTGAAGAGAGTTCACTTCTCCATTCCATTTTAAAATTTTGGCGGTTATACTTCTAAAAAATTTGTGCACAATATGGTTCTGCAATCAACTTACAATCATGAAAGATTAGACAACTTGTCCCAGAGTGGCACATGATCAAGTTTATTCTATTTTTAAATTACAAAATTTGAGGGCAGCCTTTATTCATATGTTTCAACGATAAACATTTTATTAATTAGCTAATTCATGTTTCTTGTTTGCTAATTTTTGGTTTGTGTAATCACCCCAAAATTTTCAAGCCTATGATCAACATTTTTTAAAAACATTTTATAGTGAATTTACAGTAATTTTCAACAATTTCAGACCTCAAATGCTTTAATTTTCCATAATTCTAATCAATTTCTTCTCTCATTTGATTGGCGAGTAGAATCAAGACCTATTTGAATATAATTTCAGACTTTGGACCCAAACGTAACCCCAATCTAGACTTATTTCTCAATTCAGATGTTACTTTGAATCTAGATTCAATCCCAATGCTCATGTAGAGACCCGAATCTAAACATTAGATCCAAAACGAGGAATTAGATCTGAACTTGGATCCAAATCACAAAATCAGATCTAAAACCAAGAATTAGACTGAATTCAGATCTGAATTGTAACTGAGACTTAGATCCAGATCCAAATATGAGATTTAGATCCAAAATCATTCCGTGAATCCAAAAATATCTCCAAGATTTATAACTAGACTCAAAATCGAGAGATAAGCCCAAAATAAAAAATAGAACCACAAAAACACCCTTAGATTTATGTAAGATCCAAAAACCAAAATCTAGATCAAAACCCAAATTTTAGAACCAAATCCAAAAATCTTGCCGAAGGATCTATTTCCAGCATCATCTTTTGATTTGGGCCTCCGGACACGCACATGAGCTCCCTTTCGGCTTTCAAATTGGATCCAAATTTTGAATTTCAAGTCTAAACCCAAACCCTATACACATGACTTCTATTCGGGAAAATTCTAAACAAATACAAAATGAGCCCATAATCATCAAAAACTAGAGCTAGATTTTTGTAGAAAGGCCATTTGCACTTCACAAAAATTGTAAAATTTTTATCTTCTATATTTCCCAGGCTGGAACCTGTGTGGGATTAGCTAGGTGGGAAGACAAAATGCGCCCCAGGCTAGATTAGGCAATGGCCAGCATCTTGCCGGGTGCCTTGGCCCTTGGCCAGGCTCAGTGTTGCCTTGCAAAACGCGCAGTACACTGTGCGGCAGGTTGCCAAGCCTCAGCCTGCTTGGTCGGTAGGCCTATATTTAGTAACAAAGGATCCTCGTGGCTAAATATTTTTACCCATGAAAATCCTACATGACAATGTCTGTTACTAAAAATTTTGACACTGAATCCATTAGCAATGAAAAGCGTTTGCTATTAATTATCCATAACAACAAAATCTATGTTGCAAATTTCGGTCTGGTATGGTTTAGGAGCAACTTGGGCATTAGTAAGGAATTTTTTTTTTCAAATGGTAAACATTTTCTAACGACACAGTGCATGAAAAATGTTTAATTCTGCATTACTCACTCTTCACTATTAGTAACAAAATATTGCATTACTTTTTTTCTTATGTTGAAAAAACCCTTCGACTCCCCAAGTTGGCTGTGTATTAGCACTAAATATTGAAGTCCAAATTACATTTCAAGGAAGAAAATTAAGGAAAGAAACCCACTTGAACTATGGGAACTCTGCCGCTCTTTCTCTCACAAGTCCAGTTGCTACAAATATGGCTTTTATTGCGTCAAAACTATAACTTCTTGAAATCATGTGAAGATTAACATTGTAAGGTGCATGAGACCGAGAACAAATAGTTTATTACTTGGTGAATCAGTGAAGTCCTACATGAATTAGGACTTACCATCTTCCACCCAATAGTATGTGAACATGCTTAAAAGTTCAAACTGTGCATTATGCAACATATCAGTAACATCCAAATGTAGCATAAAAGTGGTACTCAGAGCACAACTCCTTAAACAATCGAAGGGTGATAACCATTTAGGACCCGAAAATAAATTTTTAAATCATGACACAAAATTACAGCAACGTATCAACTTGTTGAGTGTCTAATCATCCATTTGTTCAGTACAAGTTCATAGAGAAATTAAATTAGGAAGGTACAGTGAAACAATGAAGGTGCACACCAACACTAGTACTTGAAATGCCATCATTTCAATGGTAATCCTCCCAACTGCATTCTGCCTAGGTCTGCAATGTTAATGAGATTTCTGATACAAATACAACAACAAGGGTTCACATTAAAGAAACAGATTTTGGAATACACCACTATGACAACTTGAGCATTATGTCCAAGGACATCTGTTGTTGTAAGGGATGACAAATTGTTTCCCTTATATTTCATAGTTCGAACAAGGGATGACAAGAATCTCCCCAAAACCATAGCTACCAGCAAGAGCATTACTAAAAGCTTCTTAGGGGCTGTTTGGCAATTGTAATAATTTGTTACTGTCTCATGAACCTACCAAAAAATTTGGGTAGATTCATCGGGCAGTAACAATTTGTTACCATCACCAAATGGACCCTTAAGGAACTGAAAAAGCAATGCTTATAAAGCTCTATGACTTTGGAATAAGCTCCTTAAAGGACAAATGCAAGCAATATTCCCTTCTAGGGCATGTGGCTGTGCTCCATAGGGGTGACACCACTTGGGTAGTTACCATGTCAAGTATCTGAACTTCTATCTATAGGCTGGGCATAATAGTTCCTGTTTAGTTTTTGATATGTCATAAGTTAAGTGTCATCGCTTGATTGGCTAAGGGTCCTTGTTCAATTGATTAGTCCATATAGTGCTTTTCCGTCAGCATCTCTTAGTACATTCTGATTTGATTGCTTAACTAATGGAAGTACAAGCCTAGAAGATGCATTAGTATTGAAGTTCATGATAAGCGAAAAAGGCTCCAAAAACCAATTTGTCATTAATTCAAAAAAACATAATTTCATGCATCAACTTTACTCGTTCTCTGTCATGCTACCATCTAAAAGTAGGTCAAAAGTGGGCCTACTGGCATGAGCTGTCCATTTTCTTAGTACTTCATTGAGTTTACTGATCAATTCCCATTATTCTAAGCTTGGCTACTCAGGAAACAAGTTGCAAATAAATATGCTCTATATCAGTTACATTGAAATCAACCTAAATATCAAAACTTGATAAGATTCAATCAGATAACAAAAGCTAAGATGCTTAAAATCATAACTAGAAAGAAAAAAGAAAACATGTATGAACAAAACAAGACACACTAATCTAAAGAACAAGAAGAGAAGGCCTACCAACCAATTAGTTTCCCAAAACAAACAAGGATGCTATGAGACACCACTCATGGACGAGGTGATATATGGGCTATTTTCTAGAGCTAATACTCACACAAAATTTGTCATCTCTACCCTTATGGAAGAAAAAATAGAAAAGTGAGACCTTCAAGAGTGTTTGTTCATAAGAAAGAAAGAAAGGAAAGTGAAAAATGATAGGAATGGAGATGTTTACTGGCATGTCAACATGAATAGTTCATGAAGAGGAAGCCAAACTCGTTTTATACATCAATAGTACTGTTTTTTAGTCATTACTTACATCAATCACATAAATTAGGGATGTCAATAATATACTGAAATTTTGGATTTTTGAGAGAAAATCTCTAAAAATTGTCAGAACATGAAATTGTTTTTTATACATACATATATATACAATTCTCACACACACATATAGACAGATAATGTACCTCTCCATGAAAAATTGTCTTTTGTGCCAATACTTTTGTTCGACTAGGAACTGTACTAAAAAACTAATGATTTGACTCCCATCCAATATATATGCATTCATCCATATTCTTTTGTCACCATCATTTAGAAGAAAAAAATCATTTAGAGGTGATTATCTTTGGCCCCTCCAGGTTGTTTAGACATTGATTTATTTATCTGGGCCTACAAATTTACGTGAGTTCAAAAAATATGTGCACTTAATAACTTTCAACACACCCTTGTTAATAATAATGAGCTACATGACTTACAACTGCTTCAGTCTCTTCTTGTACTTGTTTATGCCATAGTGAAAACTTCAGCACATAAAGACTCTAGTACATCCTTTGGAATTTACATAAAATAGATAGTTAATAACATATTTAAGAAAACAATGACAAATAAGATGATTTTGATTAATGAGATTATGTTTTCTACTCAAAATCAATCAAAGCTTTTTGTGCCAGTAGTATGAGGAAAATTTGACATTGCATGGTTCACTTTATTTTTTTCACTTTGCTCCTACAACAGTATCAAAAATTAAAAACTTGATTAAGTTAAAACGAAACCCAAATTGAATTGTGTCATACTCACAATATACAATAGAGAGAGGGAGAAAGAGAGAAGGATATATTTTATAAATTGAACTACACAAACCATTGAATTTCTACTTTTAAAATGTCAAATTAAGCACCTTTATTGATACTTAAGGATTGTGATCTTACAATGTTCTATACAATTATCCAATGTTTTATATTTTTTGTAAATTTTTCTCAATTTGCATCTCCAACTGCTCCATAATATTTGGTAGTCTTTTATCACCTATGTATTTATAATTCCAAGGCCTTCATATTTTTCCTACAAGACAACAATAGAAAAATATCATTACTAATGGAAAAATATTTTGCGTTGATTTTAAAAAAGCAAAAAAGAAAACATTTAATTGCCAAGACATGATGCTGTTGCTGCACATCATCCTTGCATATATAAGGTAATTCTTCTAATTTGTAGTTGATAAGTGATGTGACTTGAAAATTTTGTGCCAATGTACCGATAAATGTGTTCAACTTGTGAGCACTTTCATCTATTGGTTGACCATACTTGTGACTTTTTGAATTGAACTTTTGTGAACCCAGCCTCATTGTATCTAAAGCACAATAAAGTGTTCTTTTCTTCTTTTATGGAGGCTGTTGACCTAAATATGCAATATATGAGTTAGAAATTAAAAGCAAGTATATGTAGCTAAGACTAGAAGCAATTCATACTTGTACTAGCTTCATCTCCTTTCAAATGTAGGCTGTCACACATATCATGGAACAATCCACTCTCAGCCATATGCAACCAAATGAATGGTGAATAAGTGAAAAACAATGAGATATTCAAGTCAATAAATGACTAATGAAAACATGAAATCAAACTAGCATAAATTTGCATGAGTGTGACCATACTTGTGCAATAATAGCACATGATTTATAATGACTAAAAACCTAGAATAGATTGTAGAAAAATTTATCTTTGTGAAAGAACGAAGTAGAAAACATACAGAAAAAGAAAAGCAAAGAATAGAAAAATTTTAAAAAAATAAAAATACACTCAATGAACACTTCATTAACAAATACGTCATTTCGAATTATATTTTTATTATCATTGTTATAAGATGTCATACTTTGAAAATGTTATATCTTTTCATAGCTATTTTATAGCTCAATCAAGTGTAGAGGATAGTTATTTGCATGCATTTGAAAGCATAGCTTCTATAACAACACCCCACAATAACTTCCATTCATCAATTAAAGGTTTTTAAGTAAACATTGATCTTTTCTTTAGGAGTAGTTAATCTAGAAATTAGCAAAGACAAAATCATGTGTGGCTGCTTCATACACATCTATGGTGGTAGATTATATACAACAATAATGATCGGCCAAATACTATATGTTGTGCTCAAAGTACGATGAGAGTTGAAACCATCACTTGCTAGACTGAGTTGAACATTGCGACTGTCTAATGCAAAGGATGAACGTAATTCATCAAAGGATTCCAAGCTAATGAATCCACAATATGTCTTACTCTACCATCTTTCACACACCTTTCGTCGTGCCATCTCATTTCTAAAGCAATTTTTTGAAGATAGATACAATATTTGAACCATTGGTATCATCGAAAAGTGGCATAATGTTTTGGCTGCAATTGTTTGAGTTTTACTTTGTGTTTCAATAGTAGTATTATTTCTTCGTTTTGCATCTTCTCTCCCTCTTAAAGCATTACAAACATCACACTTTTCTTTGCCAACATATTCTTTTCAAAATAACTGAGGACATGCATCTTTGCTTTCACAAGTTATACATAATGCTCAAATAACTTTTTTCATTTCATAATATGCCTTTGGCATTTGCATGCCCCTCAGGAAATGCTTCTTTTAATTATTCAAATAACATATCAAACCATTTATTGCTCTACCCAAATAGACACTTTATATGATAGAACTAAAAATAACAGATAACTTCTAGAATTTCTCACATATAAGATATATTTATTGTTGAGCATCATTGAGCATCCGTGAACATACATTACTTTGTAAACCTTTATCTTCTATGTCCTCATTTACATGCTCATCAGTCATATATTCTAAATGTACTCCAAATACATTTTTAATCAATTCATCTATATTGTTTTCAGTTTCATCACGTTGACATTGATATCGCAACATTGACTCACCATGATAAATGCCAACGTGTAAAGCATTGGACCAAACCAAAACATATCATGTGATTAAAAGCATCTCTTGCTTGAAGCTTGCCTTAAAATGCCATGCGGACATGCTAAGTATGTGCCATTACCAGTGACAATGACACTTTATCGACACTTTATCGCTGCCACAGGAAACCTTTCAATGGTGCTTACATTGTGCCATTTTAAAGTAGTAGTGGCATTCAACAAACATTGAAAGTACTTTTAGTGACATCTCCAGCAAAAAATAAAAATGCCTACAATGCCATACTCATTAAAAAGCTTTTAGTGGCCTACATTAAATGCCACAAAAGGCACCCATTAATGGCATTCAGGCAATTTGCCATTGAATGTAATCAATGTCTTGTTATTCTCTGAAGTTTAAAGTGGCCTTCTATTTACCACAATTAGGGTTGGGCATCGGGCTGGGCCGGGTCGCCCCGCTAAGACCCAGCCCGGGTCGGCCCGTCGGGCCTGAAGCCCAGACCCGGCCCGATAATATTGTCGGGCCGGGCCGGGCCGGGTACCGGGCCAGGCCACCGAAAATCAGACCCAGCCCCGCCCGTTTGGTGGGCCGGGCCAGACTGCCGTGCGAAGACTGAGACAGGAAGGGGGAGGGAGAGCGGAGAGGAAGAGGAGGAGGGAGAATGTAGGGCTGGCCCGGCGGTGCTTCCGCAATCCATCGCCCTTCGTTGCACATCGCCATCGACTCCCGGTGACAGTCCACTCCATTCCCATTGCCCCCATCTCCACGACAACCTCCCCAAGCCCATCCTGCCCGCACTGTGCTTGGACCCGTACGTCCCCGTTTCTGACGAGAGGCGAACCTCGCTGATCGCGTGGGGCTCCTTGCTTCATCCGCTGGCTGATGCCATCTCCGATTCGCCGGGGGAGGGAGACGGGAAGGGGGAAGGGAAAGGGGGAGGGAGATGGGATGGGGGAGGGAAACAGGAAGGGGGAAGGGAATGGGGGAGGGAGATGGGAAGGGGGAGGCAGATGGGAAGGGAGACAGAGGACAGGAGAGGAGGAGGGGGAGCTCGGTAGTCAGGCCGACCGGGCCGCCGCCGGGCCGGCCTATCCGGCCTGGGTCCCCTGCCGGGCCAGCCTGTCGGGCCCGGGCCCGGTCGGCCCGACACCCAGCCTTAACCACAATGAAAGCCTTTAGTTTTCTGGATGCCACTAAATGTTAGGTATCTTGTAACCACAATGAAAGCCTTTAGTTTTCTGGATGCCACTAAATGTTAGGTATCTTGTAGTGATCGTTCTCTTTACATGAAACTTTTTGTTTTTTGTAAATTGAAGTGATTTTTATCCTTAAAGTTCATCGAGAGCTATAATAAGTATAAAGGAAACGACAACATGAGATAGCACAAAGTCACACCGAAGGGTTGCTAGAAAAATAAATAAATCAAGCTTAGGTTTTTTCTTTTTTGTTTTTGGAATTACTATTTTTCAAAACGAATTACAAAAAATCAAAATAGATATCACGTATTTTTTTTTTCTTGAAGGCACTTGATTCGTTCTCACATGTTCAATAAAATGAAACTGAAGGCTGTCGTCATTTCATTGAATCGTTCGGGGACCAAATGAGGGAATTTCCTTTTTCCTTTCGCCTTCACAACTCAGAAGCAGGAAGTGGCCGTGCTTAACCGACGACAGCCAGTTCCGAGTACGGAAGATAACAGCTTGGAACGGGTCCCACGGGTTAACTGGTCGACAGGGTGTGTCCTCTGGACTGTTTGGCTTGTTCTAACGATGACTAACATTATAGTTGTTGGAGCACCCTTGACCAGACTGTACTACAGAAGAACCTGCCGCTTATTAAGTTATTTGTCGAGGACAGCTTGCATTTTTGATTTTTTTTTTAATTTATTTTTTTTTAAGAAAAAAAACCTGTTCATAAATAGGCAGAGGCAAAGGGGGCCCATATGGCCGTTGACCCACCTCCAAAAAAATTATTTTAAAAATTTACATGTAAATTTTAATTGTCCTATATAAAAATTTTGCAAAATGATATTTTGGTCCCAGTCAAAATTTAGAAACTTTAATTCGATCATTTTATGAAATTTTTTTGGCTTAGTCTGGGCTCGAATCCACGCGAGTAGGATTCCAGCCCAGATTGAGGTGGCTCGAACTCGGCTAGACTCATCCGGCACTCACCTTGAGAATGAATCAATCTTCAAACATCAAGCTGGAGCTGAACATGAAAAACTATATAAAACTCAAGGTCAGCTTGACGCGACCAAGCTTGTTTACTAAAGCAAACAAGGTTTAAACTCGAGATCTATAATCGTCGAGACTCGGCTCAAGCTAGAAAAATAAATATTCCCACAAATGTTAACGTTTTACTTACAATCAATATATGGAGCATAGGATCACTGGTCGGCGTATACGTTGGAATCCCTTAATCTAGTCGCCATCAAATGCACACTAGGCATACGTAATACATTCTAAAGCATTATCATGGATTGATTAGCTAACATAGCATAAATCAAATGCGCGAAAAAGATGCACATGCAAGACTTGCAATATTTATAAGAATGTTATGAAAAGGCGTCTATCATTTAAGCAACGAAGAGCGCAACTTTCAAAAGTTAATATATACTAAATAGGCACTCAACTTCTAAAGGAAACTTTTAAAAGTTCACCTAATTAAAAAAGACATTACATATAAAATGATAAAAATTTAGCCCTCACAAAGAACCTTTCTTCCCTTAGTCGAAGAAGAACCTTTTTGTTCTCAAGAAGTGTATTTTGTAGCCTTATATTAAAAATTATTGCTTCGTTTTGCATGCGTTGCTTTGATGATTTAACTCAAAAGTCGAACACCTATTGGTCATATATCTTTTAAAATTAAGTCAGGCGGTGACATTTTGTTTGCCTAAATATTAGGTGCAGTTATATACATGTGTGAGGGTGCGGCAATACATGAAACTATTATGCATTTAATTGTTGTGGTATTTATTCAGTAGCTTTAAAGTTCCCAAAGACTATTTTTTTATTATTGTAATATTTTAAAGCGCACAATTAAACGAATGAAAATAAGCAAACAATTGCGTTTTCAGCGTCAGAAGCTTATTAGGTTTTAACATTTTATAAGTAGTATTTTAATAATTTATACAATCATATAAGTATAGAAATAGATTAAGGTTTTACACATAAGAAAATTTCAAATAGAACTAGATTGTCGGAAACCCTGCAAATTCTAATCTAATTGAATTTCGTTTAACAGTAATCCATTCTATCCTTGTTCGATGTCACATGAGAACAGTTGGAAGAATGAAAGAGAGAGAGAGGTAAACTTTAATTACTTTCTAGTATGATTGCCAAATGCCACCTTCTTTCTAAAAATTCGCAGAAATTATGCGCCACAACTTACAGTCATCGAATTGGCCTGATTAATTCATGCCCAATAACAACTTATAGGAAGTTGACTTGTCATTATGAAATTTGATACCAGTAACTTTAATCATTGTAATTTCACAGTTTTTATGAATTCAATCGTATGTGTGATTAAACTACCTGAAACTTTAAGATTCTCATTACATTTCGCAAGTGTTTATTTTGATATTGAAATTTCATGGCGGTTTTTCTGATCACATAGGTACCATTTTCAAATTTAAAATTATATAACTAGTGTCTCTAAATGGGTGCCAGATACTGATCTGCGACGTTGTTTAAGGGCATTTTCTCTCCATGCGATGGTGCTTTGTACGTTCAATATGTAATACATAGTGTTTTGCTATACCAAATAACATTATGAGTTTATTGGTTCTTAAATTTCAAGTGAAATGCTGAGCCAGTTTCAAAATAAAACTCCAGCGGTTAGTTTTACAGCAAGACAAGACCTGCAGAGGGGCTGCTGATACGAATCGTGTTGGCGGGGTTGGGCTCCGATTGGGTTCCAAAAAACCGGCTTCAATCTAATCCACTCGTGTCGTTTTGTATCATACACCGAAGAAAAGAAGGGCAAGTGGAGAACAAGAGAAGGAGGAAAGCGGGCAGGCCAAGTTAGACAACAATATATATATATATATATATATATATATATATATATATATATATATATATATATATATATATATATATATATATATATATAGAGAGAGAGAGAGAGAGAGAGAGAGAGAGGTTGAAGGACTTTATTAGTGCTTCGATCTTCAAACATGACGTATGGTTAATCTTTTATGCCTAAGATACGACAGAGGAAACGAGATAACCATTTTTTATAATGAACTAAATGTCCTTCAAGTGTTTGGCCGTTCATTTTCACTCTTAAATTAGTACCTGATATTAGTCTCATGCCTAGGTTAGCCGTATGTTTGCCTCTTCTTTGTATTGATACAATCTGAAAATAAGTAGACGTACCAACTAATTCAAAGGCATAAAACAAAGAAGAAAGAGACTTAAATAATATATATGTGTGTAGAGAGAGAGAGAGAGAGAGAGAGAGAGAGAGAGAGAGAGAGAGAGAGAGAGGACAAAATGAGAACAGCGTTAATAAGGTGTACAAACAAGTTGCCAACTATGTCACCAAGGTGCGTGGTGCCGGTGCCGGTGCGGGTGCCGGTACGGCATGTCTCAAAAAAATTAGGTGCGTCGGTGCGGTGAAGATATTTTATTATTATTATTATTATTATTATTAATTTTTTGTAGAAATTAAATAACACTTTAACCATTTGAAATCATAATTCCACTCCTTAACATTGAATTACAATTATGAAATTTTAATTCAACATTTTGATACTGCAATCTCATTTCATTTTTATCCAGAATTTTAATTTCAAATTCTGACTTGGTGAACAAGAGGTCTACATTTATAAAACACGCAACCTCTATAACATTAAATTTAAAAAAATAATAATGTGATGAGTAGGTTTCCATGCCATTAAATGTGAAAGGACACGAAAGCCAAAAAATGAGAGAAAGCCATATAGGGCCACATGAACCATTATTGACATCTCTAGCAAAACGTCAGTGAAAGTGAGAGCGGTTGAAGCGAGTCTTGGTTGATATCTTCACTAGAATGTCATAAAAGGGTTCCTTCCCGCTGTAGCCTTCTTGATGAATGAAGGAACATCAGTAACAATTAGCCCTTCCTGAAGTTGATTATTAGTGGAAAGTCGATTAAGGTCCAAGCCACTGCAACCTTTAATGATGTTTCTTGGGCCAGCATCACCTATACGCCGCATTGGAATGCTTGGGTATTAAAATGTCTGACATTTAAAATGCCAGACATTTAATACTACGCTATGGTTAGGTGGAATAGACATTTAATACTGGGCTATGGTTAGGTGGAAATGAACTTCCATGTTCCAAGTACTGCGTGTTGTGTGATGACCTGGAGCTATTGTTCTAGCCATTTTAACAACTTGTTCAAATTTGTATGGAACTAAAATTCCACTCACCAACCCTTGGCCATTGAGTGTGAAAGCGAACAACGCAACGTTCCAAAATCCCAGACATTAAAGGTTATTGTTGGTACAAAAATGCCACATCCACCCCCAAAAAGCCTGGTATTTTATTGTCGTGTTTGTCTGATTGTGGTGTTATATTATAAAATTGAATTTTAATGCCATTGTTACAGTGGAATATAAGCTATTCAAACACGCTCTTAAGGTAATAGAATGTGAAGTTCATGATTAGTGACGTTAGCAAAGTCGCATCACTTAAGGATGTATTTACATCAGCCTTTACTAACATTCATGTAGGTATATCAGTACACCGCTACAATCTTTAATGACATTTTCTTGGCTAGCATCACCAAAGGTCAAAGCCTGCTGAAACGATCAGTGATATTACCAAGTACTCAAGTTCGAAGCCTATAACCTTTAATGACATGTCATGTAGCAGCATCACTAATAGTCCTAGCTTATGGAAAGACCATCACTGACATTGTAACTCCAAATGTCAATGAAGAGAACAACCTTTATTGACATTATGCCCTCCAACCTTAGACCATCATTGACATATATAGCCATGAGTCAACTAAAGGCCATATATGGGAGGAAGATTTTGTGACATGTAGGCCCCTTAACATCAGTAAAAGTTGGCCCTTTTATAACGTGTTGTTTGTTTCATCAGTGTAGGCTCTCGACTTTCAAACTTTGAAATTTGCAGAATTTGCATCGAAGAACAAAAACCTTCTATGATGATGGATGTTTGTGCCCCTTAATCTATATTTTCACTTATGCAACAAAAGTAGCATTAAGGAAAGTGAACCTTCACTGACACTTCCTTTTTTTTAGCGTCAGTGCAATTGTCTTTTCTTGTAGTACCAAGAAGAGGTACATTACCAAATTACAGTCAACCATGCACGACAAGCTTTAGTCCCCTTGTCCAACTGAAATTCATGTTAAAACGTGTCCCTTGGATCTAGGCTTTGATGACTAGATCAATAACTGGAGTTTCTACAACCAATTGTTATTCACAATAGCAAACTGCTTATGTGCAATAGTTTGTTTCTGGAAATATATTAACTTGCATACGGTGGTCACTGTTTGTTCATTGTGTACTCATAAAGTTGAATTTGAGAATTTATACATGATGGAAAACACAACAATATTTGCAGGTTTAGTTGTTCAACAACTAATAAAATGCTAGTAGTCTTTGTACAATTACTAATCACATAGATAATGTAGATGCAGTAGAGTTCCACACAAGTGTGAACATGACAATTAATGAATACATTGTTAGAAATTCTCATCTACTACTCACTCAAAGATAATGTGGATATAGTAGAGTTCCGTACAAGTGTGAAAATGACAATGAATACTTAGTTAGAAATTCTCATCTACTACTCACTCATAGATAATGTGGATGCAACATATATCCATAAAAGTGTGAACATAGCAGATAACTGATACTTCACTAGAAATTATCATTTTAGTAATTGTGGCAGTGATTATTCACTCTGAACTAACATTAAGTTTTCTCAATCTAGACCAAGGCTGCGTCACAAAGTTCTATGTGACATAGAAGATTTTACTGGTGAAAATCCATATTAAAGATCTTGCAAATAATAAGTTTGGATTCTATTTAATGAAAAAACACATTGTGTTATAGTAGACATCTCAGAGCAACTTAAGGCCATCTACTTATTAGTAGTTGATAATGGTTGTTGTCATTGAAGTTGTGATTGTATATTGGTAAAACAACCTACCTAGTTGTTCACTGACTAACTTTTTCAAAATTTTCTGTTTGATTTCCTTTATCAATTACGTCAAAGGAATATTAATCTACTTACTGGTAGTTGAGTGATAGTCATAATTTTCCTTGAAGTTTATAATTATATTGCCTTTTGACTTGTGTCACAAGCTGTTACCTAGTTTTACCATCAGCTGTTCTCATTTCTATTTCCATGTGGTTTCTAAATACCTTTTGAATAAGGGTGGGCGTCGGGCCGGGTTTGGGCCGGGGAAATCCCGGCTCGGGCCGGGCCCGGGCCCGACAAGCCGGCCCGACAGCGGGCCCGGGCCGGGCCCGGGCCGGAGAGACCGGCCCGGCGGCGGCCCGGTCGGCCCGACTCCTTACCCTTCCGTCTTCCCCCCTTGCGGCCTTGCCGTCTCCCTCCGGCCTCCCCCTTCCCCTTCCTCTTCCTCTTCCTCTTCCTCTTCCTCTTCCTCTTCCTCTTTCCCCCNATTCTCCGCGCGTCGGACACTGCTCAGTGGACGTCCCCCAGCAAGACCTTCTCCTTCGGCTTCACCAAATACCAACAGAACCCCTCTCTGTTTGTCGCTGGGGTAACTCATTCTGCCTCAAACATCCTCGTCTGGACAGCCGGGGACGCGTCCCCCGCAGTCGTCGATGGCGGTGCCTCCCTTAATTTCCCCCCTTCCATCGTGTGGTTGTGTTCGTCGAGTCGGGCGAGGAGGAGCCGACGCCGTGACAGTCACAACGAAGCCGGGCCGGGCCGGGCCTGGGTTTTGGTGGTCAGGCCCGGTACCCGGCCCGGCCCGACAACATTATTGGGCCGGGCCCGGGCCCGGGCTTCAGGCCCGATGGGCCGACCCGGGCCGGCTGTTAGCGGGCCGGGCCGGCCCGGCCCGGCCCGATGCCCACCCCTACTTTTGAACCATGGAAGTAACCTACTTAAAACACGAAAGTAGAAAAAATATGTGAAGAGTGCTTTTTCTTGATAGAGTATCTCCCTTCTATTATAGGGTGAAGCTCAAGTTGGTTTGTGATCTTGAGATTTTGAAGGGTTGTCATTTTTATGGATTAGTTGTTCTAGGAAATTGGAGAAAGATGGGGCAAAATAGGGGTGAGCATGGGTAAAATAGTCAATTTTTCTAAATGGTAATAACCAAGGTGATCTGGGTCCTTGTGTCAAATACCTTAAAGTATATGATTTTCTCTAGCATGTTTTGTGGCCCCTAAATGGTCATTTTTACTTTAAAAATTTGTGGTGTCTACCGTTTGTCCCACTCTAAATGACCTCAACTCCAGTTACGAAACCATTCTCATAATTATCTCCATATTGAATGACATTCTAATCTTTTAGGAAGTCTACGACATGTTATTAAGCCAAGAATATTTCATGTTTTCAACTACTAACTAAATTGGCTTTTCCATTATTAGTCTTTAGCAATGGCATTCTTCTCTCAATGAGTGCATATGTGGAAATTATCCATGATGTGGTTGTAAAGGACAAAAATAAAAGCTTTTGTATTCACTACAAGGACAAACTTGTATATCAACTTTTGTCTCAAAAAGGAAGGAAAATCATTTCTGCAATCGCAAAAGAGCACAAAATAAGGATGTGACATTCACAAAATCTTCATGGGTTTGTCTTGGTACTACAGTTGGTTTAAAAAAAGATGGGAAAAACCATGCAAATTGTCCTTGATACTGGAGCAACTCAACGCATAAGCACAATCAATTGCAAAAATTGAATATGTATTGACTTCATTATGGTAGCAATAGGCTGAATCTTTCAATGCTCAAAATAATCTTCTTGTCCCTCACATGCAAAATAATTGAATATATGGTACTAACTTTGCACAAAATAGCCATTATTTGCTATTTTGGATTCCAAAAAAAATTATTGGCAAATGGTTAGTGGGAAGTAAAAATAATCAAAATAGTTCGCTAAAGGAGGTCCCTATATATGGATGGAAAAGGATTTGAATTTAGTTAATAAGGGGGTAACTATGGGATATTTGTTGTAGCAATCAAAAAGATTTTCAAATTTGACATCTTCATTTGGATCACGAAGGTTGTGGTGATTATGAGATATTGGTTGTAGCAATCAAAAGGATTTTCAAATTTGACATCTTCATTTGGATCAGAAAGGTTGTGATGATTTACTTTCTTTGTAATAAAAAATAATAACAATAAATCTTTGCATTATTGTTTGCTGTAGTTCTTTAGTTCAGCGGCAATTATTCATGTTCACATATGAGGATCTAGCCCCAACATATTTAGAAAAGGATTCAATTATTACTTGTTGATGATTTCCCATGGGTTGTTGGCTTCTCTTTTTCAAAAATAAATTAGACACTTGCAAGTGTTTCATAAACATTAAATTGCATATGGAATTACAAAGTCAAGATCTTCAATAGTGATTAGTGTAAAGAATTTATTAGGTTAATGTACTACATTTTCTTGCATCAAAATAGAATTGAGGGGACATTTGATGGCACGGAAATTGTTTAATGAAAAGAAAATTGTGCATAAAAACTGGAGTATTCAAAAAAGAAAGGAAGCCTCTCCCAACATATTTGCATCAGAAATGAAGTGTCCTTGGCAAACTTGGTGGTTCAATGTCTTTGTTGGGCAATGTTGGCAAATAGGAAGACCAAAAATATTTAGTGCTTTTATCTCACTAGCATGGGGGCTGCAAGCAGCAATATAAGTAGAGGTGGAGGCAATGGGGCCAGCAGGGACCTTACTCCCCCAAACCCACCCCCCAAAAAAAGATTTTCAAAAATTCAAAAATGTATATGTAAATTTTAAAATTTTAGTTTAACAATATAAAAAAATGACATGTAGCTAGCAGATCCAAGGTTGCCACATGTTACTTTATAATTACTTAAAAAACATTTTAATATTGTCTATGTTTATTAGTTTTCATATATTATTTTCATGTACTTTTGTTGAAAATCAATTTTAAAATAACTTTTATAGCTTCACAACCAATTTAAGTAAATGATCGAAATTAACTAATCCGGTCACTCACTCAATTTATAAACTAACTTTTACATGCAAAGCCCAAGAGTTCAAACACATCATGCTTTGCAACTCTCTTTTCAAATTTCCAAGGTCATGGTGGAGCATATGAAGATTATCCTTGGGCAGGGATGAAGCTGCTTTCCTAATAGAGAGATACATGTTCAATAATATGATTCTCGTCCACAGGATTGCTTAATCCTTGTAGAGCATAAAGGTAGCTTAAAACTCAACATAGCAAAGGCTTATGATAAAATGAATTGGGCTTTCCTCAAGCAAGCCCTCTCTTGTTTAGGCATTTAGGAGGCTTGGATTGACTAAATTCTTGTGTGTATCACAAATTGCTTCAACTTATATTGTTAACGTCAATCAGGTAATTTCCTTGGTCTCAAATGAAGTTTTAACGAGGTGGCCCCCTCCTCTCTATGTCTCCTCTGCATTACCAGGAAGATCCTACCTTAGTATGTTGGGCATAGTATTGACTACTATCATCTATCTTCCATTGACCCTCGTTGTTGGTTGTAGCCCTAATATCATTTGTTGACGGTATGCTTCTTTTCAACTTAAATGAGAGGAACTACCTTTAAGATGTTTGCTCCACCTTTCTCAAATTTCAAACTTATTTTGGCCAAGCATTCACTCAAAGCAGTCCTCCCTTTTTCCCATTCGAAAGCATTGGACAATAAGAACATTATGTTAGCATTTCGTAAACCTATCTTAAATGTTGGCGAAGAAGTGTTTCATTTGCTACACCCATGAGGTAAACATTGCAAGTTGGCATTTGGAACATGCAAAATCTATTGCTAGGCAATTCAACAAGAATTTCATTCCTAAAATTGAAATCATCCCTATGGCGAAAGTTTGGTTAACATTAATTTCAAAAGAAGGTGGAAGATGAAAAGCAGAATCCTATGTCTTTCTACTATCATTTGGTGTATCTAGTGCATCTAGAACATAAGCATGATAATCTTGGCATAAGTGTCTTAGTTGAGGTCAAAATAACTTTGGGTGTGCCATATAGTTCCTTCCTCACTTGCATCTTTACCCATTGCACTATTGTGAAGGTTTAAGTATAGTTGTCTAATAGCATCATAGAGGGAAACTGACCTTGTCATGATGTTAATGAAATATTCTTTCAAATTCTATCTAAAGATATTCAAGTAAAGTAACCACTAGAGTCTTTGGCTTCTATTGTAGGTTTGAAGGTGGAGTCTCCTTAGGTGCATTCCTTTTTAGTGAAGTTCTATCTACAGCCACAGATCTTAGACTTTTTCCTTGACAAGTTTTCCTATAGGCCTAGTCTTCATTTTTTGTTGATTCCCTTGGTTGGCTCAACAAGCTCAGCAATTGGCACGGAGGCCACTCAGCAATTATTAAGTGATTTTGACATAGACTTTGGTGCAAAAACAACAATAGTGCTATTTAATAGCTAAATTCTTCATTACAATAAACTGGTTTTGGAATTATTGAAAGATGTACGAGCTTGAATCTGTAACATAATTATTTGAAGAATGACTGTTGAGAGTTAGGCCCTCTAGATTTATTAACACCAAAATAGGGAATATGCACATGACAAAAAATAGTGACCATGCCTATGATCCTTCCCTATTACATGAAGTTCCTAGAAAGGATGCCAGTCCAGGTTTGTCTAGCACCAAGTTTTGCATCCCCATTGGGCATTAATTATCATCAATATATAGCAATCTTCAAATGCATTCCATCCTTTTCTAGAATGCAATCTGTGCAGCAAACCACAATTCACCGATAATGAGTCCACTAGAGGGTGAGCATTCCTAATCTCTTCCTTCCTCAATCTTCTCCAATCGCTATTATTAGCTTGGATGATGATGATCATTCTTTCACCAGAGCCTCCTCCATAGCTTGCAAACATCTTTGAAAAATCCAATGTCTTTCTTTGTTGCCATTTATTTTATCCTAGTTTGCCACCCCGAACATGAAGCAACCCTTATAGTCTTAATCAACCCAACCACACCCCTCTGCTGGCCTATGAATCAAGTTACCATGGATGCTAATCCATACATACTTCCCTAGACCCAATTACCCCACAAAACATATACATGTTAACTATTTATGAACTTTAATTTGTTCATTCTTTTTCCATTTTTTGTTTAATAGAAATTGCTTGTAATAACTATACACCATCTCTGATGCATTCATAGAGAAATCTTTATATGTACATTTCATATTATTATGCATTCTCCAAATGAACCACAACACAATGTGGAAACAATTTTTTGTAACATTTTACTAGCGTTTTACACTTGAGTTTTTTGTTCTTCCAGCAAAGGAGATCTTATTTCATCAAGGATAGGAATAGAGTTTTCTCTAACCAAATGTTGTTAAGATCTTGTCCCATATGCTATTAACTTTCACACACCTAAAAATGAGTGAGTCTCGCCCTCCCTTGCTGTCGTACAGAGGTAATGCCATGAAGCAGAATGGATGTCCAAACATTGCATTTTGTTGTCTGACATGAGTCACTCTTCCATGGCTATGTACAATATCAAACCAACCCTTGGAGGTGCCCCATGCAATCAAACCAAATTCTTCTACTTTTCAACTGGCTCTTTCTTTCAAATCTTGTCCTAAACTTTCTTATGCCTAATATTGCCTATGCAATTTCCCACCCATAGTTCATCAAGAGCATCATTCACTAACATGGGAAATGCTAATGTTAGGATCTAAAAGAACTAGATATGGTTCGCTCCTCTTGGACATGCTCTCTAAATGAGTATCTCAAAGTTCCTAGGCCAGATGGACGTGATTGACTGAAATTTGATCTATAAGGGCAATTCCTATACATCTATCTTTCCATAAATTTAGTTGCCCAACTGAATTTCCATTGCACCAATGGCTCTATAGCCTTCCATGCTCTTATGATTCTCTTCTAATCAATGATGTCCCTCAAATGTTTATCCACTATGCTCTAAGCCAAGTACTGATCCTTCACTAAAAATATCATTGGGAGTGATGAATGAACACTTTGGTTGCCAAATAAGCATGGTTACCTTTATTATTTTATGGAACTTTTGTAATCTCACACCACCTTCCAGTTGGGGTAGCAAATCTTGTCCCAACTTATTAGGTGAGCTTCTTTCTTCTCTTCGTTGTCAACCCACAAAAAAGTTTGCACAAATAGATTCTAATCTTCAACACATGTTCAGCAGACGTCACCTAACTATGCTAAATAAAGAGGAAAGGTTGTGAGAATAGGCTTTATCAAACATAGATGGCCTACATACGAGTGGAGCTTCTTGTTCTACTTTGTGAACTAATTGTAGAATGTTCGCATCCCCAAAAATATTTGGTTTTTGGAGTGCTCTAGAAAATTGAGGTTTTATTTTAAATGAGAGAGAAAGGGACTCGGCCATCGGTATGTGTACATATATGTATGTGAAAGTTTATGAAAAGAACGCATTAACTCAAATGGATAGAGAGAAGATTTTAGACAAAGAGAGAAAGAGAGATTCTAGAGAAAAAGAGGTTTTTAAAGACAAGGAGACTCTAGAGAGAGAGATACACATATATATATTCATATTTACGTGTATGAGAATTTGTAAAATGATATATTGAATTATAAAGAGAGAAAGAGAAAGAGAGATAGTCATGCGTGCATATACGTATATAACATGTATGTACACACATATTTTGATGAATTCACGAAATAACTTAAAAATATTCATTTTTTCTACGTAGGACGGAGAGAAACTTGGACTCATGGAAGAGCATAGGCTAGGTCTCCAAGGCCTCATTAAAGAGGGTATGTGCTTTTGAAAATCTTTTGAAAAAAATGATTCCAAATATTTTATATATTAACATAAAATAATGATTGTTTGTTACAAGAGAATATATTTCTTCCACCATTGGATATGAACGAAAATCAAGCAACATGATAAAACACTCATTGGGGTCCCTAATTGGGTGATTAAAAAAGAAACTAAACGTAAGAATGAAATCAAAATGCATTTTAACATGTACATATTCTTCAATGGCTTTTCCGGGTTGGACAAATCCCAACCTCAAAATCATCATAAAAATCAAAAGATCCCAACCCAAGCACTCATTCTCACTGTGTATTTGCTCATTAATTAGAGAAAATGACTACATCATGCATGAGCATCATTTCAAGCATAAATGAAGAGTAAAGCAATATAACAAGCATATTTTTCAAAATAAATGAAAAAATGGAATTTATTTCGCCTTACTCATACTACCGGTGCACCCAAGATGTAGCTCTCGATTCCGGATAAGAAATCATTTGAGCTTGTTGCATGGCCATGGGAAGGTTGCAAGAGGAAATGAGAAAAATGAAAACAAGAGGAGAACTACATACCTTGAATATGAATGATATTAGAAATGTGTCTCTTCCTTTTAATGATCCCAGGGTTGCCTAGGATAAAACTCCAAGATGATGAGGATATCCCCCCAAGAGATAACTTTGTGCTCCCTTGAAGAGTTTGAGCTTGGAGAAGAAGAAGAAAGGAAGAGAAATGCAGAGAAAAATCTAACGAAAAATTCAAAAACTTCAAATGTGAAAACACCCCAAGGGTTAGTTCATGCCCAAGGGAGAAGATTGTGAGGGTATTTATAAAGAGTTTTGGAGCAAAATCTCAAAATTTAATTTTTTTATTGAATTTAACAAGATTTTCATGAAAATTCTAAGTATTTTTGAATAATTTTTAATTTTTTTAAAATACGCTTTGACTAAATAGGATTGGACGCTAGCCATACAAACACCCCTTTGGGTGTGGGCATGGTTAATGCCCACCCAGCCAGGCTTAAACCATCCCTCAAGGGGCGTTTTAGCACTAAAATGGGAGGTTTCAGTGCGATTGCGCCTAGCTCGCTGCACGTAGTGCACAGCATGAGTCGCGCGGGCAAAGGCGTGCTCACGTGCAACCACGCTTGCACGCAATGGTGTGCGACTGTGCATGCCAACACGTTGGCGTGCCCCTGTTGCGCTGAGTTTGCATAAAAGGGCACAAAACGCCCCCTTATTGTCTCGTCTAGACCAATAAGTGGTGGATTTTGCCTACCTAGCCTCCCAGGGGTTGTTTAAACAATAAAAAGAACATAAAAATTATATTGTAAATATATATTTAAAAGGGGTAAAAATGGTTGTTGTTGCAAACGAAACCAACTCCTTTTTTAATGATTCTATGCTCATTTTAGATCCGGATTGGGTTCAATTGGTCGCCGACATGTTCTAGTGAGCGATTTAAACTCAAAAGCACATCTTGGTGGAGAACGAAACATAAAACAAAGAGAAGGTCCGTGCATGTGCGCACGTCGTTTAATAGCATCAAATTTTGTTATTTTGATCTCGATTTTGGATTTTGAGCTTGGAATTCTCAATTTGTATCTAAACTTGGGTTTTAGACCTAATTCGGATCCAAGATTAGATTTTAGATTTAAATCTCGCATCTAAAGTTGAGTTTTGAATTTGAATTTTGCGTTTGGACTCAGACGTGGGTATGAAGATTCAATTTGGATCGAATAGTCATGAATTGGACCTAGGTAAGGATATGGAAGTTTGTTTTGGGTCTAGGGCTGGGCATAAGACCCATGAATTAAATCCAGATGAAATAATTGAGTTGAGTGAAAATGAAATACAGCCATTTAAAAAAAAAAATTGGTGTGATAACAAAGACTTTAATAAAGATGATATGACATTGTGTTTCCATTAAATTTCTTGTTTGTAGTGGGATGCTCAAATAGCTGGTAGTTAAGTCTCCCCTCTACCAACCCACTTCCTTGCATACAATCTAGATTTCACTTCCAATGATGTTAAAGAAGGATATATCTTTCTCTACATTTACTTTCAAGCCAACACGGAACTCAAATTCATGAATGCATGCTTTAAGGGCGTGGAAGTATTACACCCTACCCTCCAAAAATAGGAGGATCCCATCTGTGTAAAAGCTAGAAAAATGTCAGAGTTATATGAGCTTGTCGGCGACGAGTGAGAATCTCTAGGATGTTGATGAATAAGGGGCGAGTGGGTCCCCTTGGTGTAGTCTCTTTTTCAAAAAGAACCATGCACCCTCTATACCATCAATAAGCAGTACATAAGAATATGGGAGGCATTAGTTATAATGCGTCTAACCAAATCCACACTCAAGCCTGGATGGAAGAGAGCATTTTAATGTCATATGCTTTGTTAACGTCAATTTTCACATAGGCAGACTTAGTCCTTTTCTTGAAAGGATGTGAATGATCTCCTATCTTAAGATTATTCATGAATACATCGCCCTTTAAGGAAGACATTTTGGGTCCAACATACTATGTGATTAAGCAGCGGTTGCATTCTTCTAACCATAATCATTATGATGAATTTTAAGATGTTATTGTACACTAAAGTGGGCCAAGATTTGTCCATGTGATTCACCTATGCTTCCTTGAGAATGAGTACAATGTGAGTTTTGTTGGCATTTCTAATTATTCACCCACTAGAAGAGAAATTCCTCTGTATTGACAACTTCTTTAACAATGTCTTAAAAAATTTGATAGAAACTATTGTTGAAACCATTTGAACCTAAAGCTACAAGTTTATGCGCCTACTAACAACCCAGTGGATTTTCTTTTCGGTACTAGGCTCCATCAATCTCCTAGTGTCCTTACTGGTGACTATGGGGCATGGTGATGGTCGTAAGATCACTCGATGTCACATCATCACCCAGCAAGTTAGAGGAGAAATTTGCCAATTTCAAAAATTTCTTCCATCTTCGTCATGTACATAAATTGTTGTCCAGAATTGATGCTATTCTAGTTCATTGATGTCTCCCATTGAAAATGTTATGTAAGAATTTAGTGTTTAACCACCATCTCGCAACCAATTGATACATGCGTTTTGCCTCCATCTACTTTCATCTTCAACAACTTGAGCATCTCTTGTTTTAGTCTATTTTTGCCTCTTCCTCTTCCATCTTCTGAGCTTTCTCCCATTAAGCTTGTAGCCTCTGAACCATCTTTCACTGATTATTGGACCCTAGTTTACTCTGTTTTGTAAGGCCTTCTCTAGTTACCTCTAATTTGGCATGGAGTTTGATCATGGCACATCCATTCACAGTGGCTGCCCATTTCTTTATTCCCTGCAACCCCACATTTGACTCCAATAATTAAAAAAGCAAAAGGCAATTTACTTGCCATGAAATTATTATTCGTTCTTGCAGAAAAAAACATTTGGATTGTCTTAAAGGTGGCATGAAGTAGGATCCCTAGGCTAGTCATCCCTCTGCTATCATCTGACCAATTGGTCAAGATAAAATGATTATCCAAGTTGTAGATCACAGCCCACTCCCCTTTCCTGTTGTTGATCCTGGTATACTTATCACATAGATTTGAAATCATTGTCAAAGCAGTATTATTAACAAAGTTGGCACAAGACAAGCAAGCACCTGACCCAGGGGCATTGAGGTCATCCATAGAAACTATAGTGCAAAGGATGTGTAGATCAGTACCCAAATCAACAAATAGGTTCCTAATCGTCAAGTCTGGGTGTATGAACACACCTATGATAGCATAAGTTTTGTCTGTATCTATGTTATTTAGCTTAATAATGATCTAGTTCAGCTTGACAATCTAAGAAAGAAACACACCATTAATATTGATCATGCCTCACTTACCTATGCTGATCTATTCATCATGCCTCACTTTCCTTGTCACCTACCATATTCATTGTAGATCCTAGAGGCAGACTAGATACTTCTTGATGTTTGAAATCCATCTCTATATTTTGGACACTCTTCATATCAAGTTCCATGCTTTCCTCACCATTAATATTGGCTTCACCGGATTGGTTAGCCATTGAATTGATGTCAGCTAATACTTTCATAAGTGGCGAGAAACTGTGTGACCTCTTCTTGAACAAAGTAACTTGTTCACTTTCCAATAGACACTTCTTTCCTTCCTTTTGTTTGGGTTATTTCCAAGAATCATCTACGCCAACTCAGTCTTTCACCCCTCGTTTAACCTCTACTCCAGCTTTGTCTTCTTTCTATTGATTGACCTAATGATTCCATATTCATTTCTATTAGCCCTTGATCCATCGCCAGACCAACATTTGATGAAGCATCCAGTTCAACATTTGTTTGTTGTTCATTTGTTTGCCTTGTCCTTCATTTCTCATTTGTCATACACCATTTTCCTCCATAGGGCCCTTATCCAATGGCATGTTATTTAAAACTTTCTCTTTCATAGATGGCAAACTCACCAAGCCAACATGGAGAATCATGCAAGTTAGCTCAGATCATCTATGTATCCTGGCCATAAGCCAAGAATCGGGCAAGATAGCACCAGAATTAGAGAGAAATTGGCCTTGAATCATCCAATTCAGCAAGTTTGCCGATAGAATCAGACCCATCCAAGTCAAGAACGTTATAATTTCATCATGATATGCAACATTTTCTGATACAAATCATTTATTGAGTTGGTTTATAGGCGAAACTGTTAATTACAGCTGCCTATAGTGAATAATTTTTGTTTCTACTTATCAAGTACTTGAATTGTGACCTGAGGCTTGAGGAGTTCTCTCAACAAGGGTGTACCAAATAGGGAGCATGCATTGTTTGCCAAGACCATCTACCAGTACCGACCATCCTTCGATGACACCATCTGACAGCATAAACTCTTAGGTACCGATGCTATTGAAAGTTTACTTCTAAGTATAGTTGAATAAACTTCTATCTCTCTCACTCAACGATGCTGATGATCATATCTAGCAACCCCCAAAATGCTGGGTCTCTCTCTCTTTGCAATGTCTTCTCAGTGTGGGTTGGGGATTTGGCCATTTCAAATCAGGATCACTGCCGATAGATGAGCTCCTCACCTCTCTCTCTCACATTCACTAGTCCCCAACACCCCCCAAGATGGGTGACCCCTTAGTCTCTGTCTCTCTCTCTCTCTCTCTTGCATTCACGAGCCCCTGCTGGTTGTCAGGGACAGGGGCGTCTGTTGACCCTAATGCATTGGTGTTTTGCAATCGAAGATATCTCAGATTCTCATTCTCTCTCCCTATAATGTTTGTGGGTTATAAACAATCGCCGTCTGTATATTTGTCAAAGATATGTTTTAAGTTTTAAAGCCCTAGCATCTGTTTTTTCACTACACATACCAATGTTGTGGTGGTGCTCTAGGACTAGTTGCATCGCTATCAGCTAGAACCATATGCTTTTGCTTATTATTGCCAAGCCATTGAGCTTGATCAGCTTATAAAGTAACAAGGCCATTCTATTTGCGAGCATCTTTTTTGCCTGGCTTGTTGCGATCAAAAATTTGTATAGGAGTTTATTAAGACAATTATTTCAATTAACAAAATGGTTAAACCATGTTCAACTTTATTTAGTCCTTATTTCAAAGTTCACTTATTTTATAGACATGCTTAATTTCATTTTTAGTAAATATACATTATATAAAATTTATCACTTGGCTCAACTGAGCCACTGAGTCAATTCACTTACTCGATCGCCAGCCAATACATGTCCAAGTCACGAGTTTGGTAACCATGCTCTCCCTCTCTATTTCATCATCACCCTGCAACAGTTTAAATATATTTTCCTTCATTTTATCTGGCAAGATTTTCTCTTATTGTCTTGATCGGCGCTTGGGCATGTTTATCATCTTCCATTCTTGGCCATCCAAACCCTGATCCACCTCAGAACCAGCCGGTTTTATCTTCCTGTCCTCACAGGCATACATAGAGTGACATATGGAGACATAGCACGATATCTTATTTTAGTTTCACAACCTATCGACTGCAATGGAGACCTCCTTCATGTATGCATCTGAATCGATAAAGTTCACACCCATGAGCTTGGTAAGGAGTTTCAACACTCTAGTTGTCCAGAGCTTAGCAGGAAAGTCAAGGAAATGCACCCAAATTCTAATTTTCTTGTTGGCTTCAACTTTGTAGAGGCATTCAAGGGTCCCACCTATTTGCAATCAAAGCCCTGCCCCCGACCTATCAGCCAAAAGGCAAAATTGTCTTTGAATCAGCTTCGTTTGAAGCCCTAAATTCAGCACAGTGAAAGGAAAGAATGATATACCAGGCCATAGATTTTTGAGAACTGAGCATACAAACCCATAGTAGAGCCTGTTTCGCCCTACGCCTCCCACAAGAATGGCTATAGCTGTGTAGGTCGCTTCATGTCTTGTACAACTTTAGGGATGAAGAGCACCTGGTGACCATACTCCACCATCTACAACCCTGCGTCATCTTCAAAGCAACTTGGCCTCCCAACAGTGATGCCCACGAGGACTTGGTGTTTGACCAGGACATGTAGCCCGATGGAGCTGTTAAGGAAGGTACTAAGGTTAGTCCAAGAATTAAAGTCTAACTCAGAATTTTTTTTTTCATCATATTCTCTCCAATCAGTTATTGTAATTGTGCTAGTGCTTCTTGTACATCAGTTATTGTAACTGTTATATATGTTTTCCCCAAGAAGAATGCTTAGGAAGACAATATTCAGCCAAAAACAACTCTTAATGCGGACACAAACGTTTTCAAACTTCAAGCATACATATATCCAATAATTACACCAGAACAACAATTTGTAGCATCAATATAGCCATCCAAATAAGCTAATTTCAGAAGAGGGATTGCACAAGACTGCTGAAAATCAGAATTACTCGGCTGCGAGTACAAAGTCGAGTTTTTAACACCAATATTACAGCAATATATACCAAAATATATGCTAGATAATGCAGAAAATAAGAGACTAATTTACATGAAAAAACCCCCAATAATGAGGTAAACAACCACTGGCAAGAAAGACTTTTTATATATAAAAAATGAGCCAAATACACCAGTAGCAATATCCCTATTGTTTCAAGAAAGACAGTGAACTCAAGAGAACAATAACACTCTCTTATACGAATGAAAGAAAGAGCTCCAAAGAAACAAGAAAGAGATCACCGAATGGAGACTCCCTTCATTTTCTCTTTCTTCTTTGTCTCTCCTCTCTGTTCTTGGCATGTCGATCAACCCATGCAACTTTGTTGCAATTTCTTCCTCTTTTCCTTCTCCTCTTGCTGTGTGCAGCCACGAGAGGGAGACCTCTTTTCTTTTTCCCCAAAATAAAACCAAGAGAGAGAGAGAGGGACGTGACTCCCCCTTTTTCCACACGGGTCGGGTCCTCTCTTGAGGCTGAACCCGACTCAACAAACTCTCCCTCCATCCTCAAGAGAGTGATCATACCTACAAAATGAATAAAATTAATGCACTGCCTCAAAGACAGTCATCCCAACTAGGTCTCTATATTTGCCATGCTTCTCTTTTGGTAGAGACATCGTCATCATATCTGCATAATCTTCTTTCTATGTATCTTCTCTAACTGAATCAGTTTTTGCTCAAGCATATCACGAATCCAATGATATCTAACATCAATATGCTTGGTCCGTGAGTGAAAAGCTGAATTTTTTGCCTAGTGTATAGCACTTTGGCTATCACAATGCAACACATAAGTCTTCTGGCTAAAAGCTATATCATGAAGAAAACTCTTCATCCACAACAACTTTTTACAAGCTTCAGTTGTTGCAATATATTCTGCTATAAGTGTGGACGCATGCAAACCATAGCATACATGAGACTCCCTACTACAAAGACATATGGTACATTTTCCATTCTTTCTTTCGTATATGCTAAAGATGGACATTTCTCATTTCTCAATTTAAAATGTGCTGCTAAAGGTGTACTTATTGTTTTGACATCTTTCATGTTGAACTTGCTAAGCACCTTCTTAATGTATTTATCTTGTGATAACCATAACTTCTTGGCCTTCATATCACAAACAATCCTCATGCCTAACAATTGTTGTGTTGGCTCCAAGTCTTTTATATCAAAGAACTTGCTCATGTCCTTCTTCAATTGGCTAATCAATTGATAGTCCTATCCAACAATAAGCATTTCATCTACATATAACAACAAGATAATAAAGTTACCTGATGAGAACTCTCTGATATAGACACAGTGATGTACAGCTGACCAGCGATACTCTTGATTTATCATAAAATCATCAAATTTCTTGTACCACTATGTAGGTACTTGTTTAAGTTCATACAAGCTCTTTTTTAACTTACAAACCATGTGTTTCTTTCAAGCAACAACAAAATCTTCTGGTTGTGTCTTGTAGATTTCTTCATCTAGATCTCCATGAAGAAAAGTAGTTTTTACATCTAACTACTCAAACTCCAAGTCTAGACAAGCCACCAAACCAAATATTACCCTCATAGATGACATTTAACCATAAGAAAAAAAAATCATCAAAATCAATACCTCTTTCTTGCTTGAAACCTTTCACTATTAACCGGGTTTTGTATCTCAACTTGCTTTGGCCTTCATTTTTAAGTTTGTAGATCTACTTGTTCTGCAACACTTTCTTACCTTTTGATAGCTCTACCAAATCAAAAATGTGATTCTAATATAGAAACTTCATCTCTTCCTACATAGCTTGAATCCATTCATCTTTATGCATATCATCTAGTACCTCTGCATAGGATTCTAGCTCTCCACTATCTGTAAACATAATATATTCATTAGTAGAATATCTTGAAAATGGAATATGCGTTCTTTCACCTCTCCCAAATTGTTCTTCATTTGGTTCTAAATGAAGAGGAAGCTCATCTTCCAACTGATGCTCATGATCAATTTGAGTCTCGATAGGGCTTGCATCTATATACTGCTCCTCTATCTCTATTTCTTCTTCCTATACATTTTCATCAGTCTCATCATGCTCAGATAAAAGTTCTTCAGGTTCTGCACAGGTTGCCTCATGAACACCACTAGCATTCACACCTGACTTTGTGTCTCCCATAACATCTTAAATTGTCTGCTCCTCTCTGAAGACAACATCACAATTCTTGTAGATTTTGTCATTCTTTGGATCTCATAGCATATGACCAAATTCATCATTTGCATAACCAAGAAATATTAGAGGAATAACTTTATCATCTAGTTTGGTTTGATGTTCTTTAGGTACATGCATGAAAGCTTTGCAATCAAAAACTCTGAGGTAATCATATTTAACATCTTCATCTGACCAAATTCTCTATGGAATATCTCCATCTAGAGGCACTGAAGGAGATCTGTTCATCAAATAAACTGTAATGTGCATTTTCTCTCAATTATAGTTCAGTTCATCTATTATGCAACTCTATTATGTTGTAGAGTATAGGGAATTGTCTTTTCATGTCTAATACCATGTTTTAGACTATATTCTCATAGGAAGAAGCTATGTATTCACCACTATTATCTGTACACAGTCTCTTCATCTTCTTACTAGTCTCGTGCTCAACCGCTGCATGAAAAGTCATGAAGATATTACCTACTTCACTTTTGTTTTTCACTGCAAAAGACACATACCTTCCTAGATGCGTCATCAATAAATGTAACAAAATAAGATGCTCCACCTTTAGATGTCACATTTGTAGGTCCACACACATCTGAATAAACTAAATCTAATACATCTTTAGTTTTTGAAGAGCTCTTTTTCTGAAAATAGATTCTATGCAACTTACCAGCTAAGCAATGATCATAAGGAAATGATTGTGCACCATCTGCCTTTGGTAACAAATTCTTCTTGACGAGCAAATTGATTCATTTTTCACTCATGTGATCTAACCTCTTATGCCACAAATCTGATAAAGTACCATTAGTAACTGCATTTATCTCAACACTACTGATTCGAGACTTCATACCATACAAAGAGCCAAATCTGCTACCTCTAGCCAACACTAGTGCCCTCTTTGTCAGTTTCCAACCTGCCTAACTAAAAGAAGTACAATATTCATCTTCACTTAGTTTTCTTGCATAAATCAGATTCATTCTAAATCTGAAACATGTCTCACATCTCTCAAAGTCAATTTGCACTCGTCTCAATGCAAATATCACCTATCCCAATAATCTTTGAGGTGTTACTATTGCCCATGTGAACTACTTCAAGATCACCTGCTCTGAAGAATAAGAACAAATATCTACATGGTGTGGCATGATAAGATGCCCCAGTATCTAATATCCATGTAGAATGACAATTCTCAACTGTATGACAATCATTTTCTTCAGATAAAGTAATATTATCTCATCATTTAAAGCAAGTGCAGTGTACTCTTTCAGCTTCACATTATGTTGACTCTTCTTTTTTTGTTTTTTTTTTGTTTTCATTTCCTGCAATCAATCTTCTTGTGACCTGTAATACCACAGTGAAAGCATTTACCTGTCATCTTGGACCTTGATTTGTACCTAGATTTTGATATATCATGTCGTATGTTACGGTTCTTCTATCTGCCCCTGTCTCCCATCATTAGCACTTGTGAGCTAGTAGTATCTCCTTATCTCTTCATTTAGAATGTCATTGGTTACATGCTTCATCGTTAACACACCATTTGAAGTGAAGTTGCTCAAAGAAACAACTTAAGTCTTCCAACTATCGGGAAGAGAACTGAGCAATAAGAGTGTTTGTAACTCGTCAATTAATGTCATTTTCATGGCTGACAACTGATTGATTATGCTCTGCACTTCATTCAAATGCTCTGACACAGGTTTCCCCTCTCTCAGTTTCAGATTAAACAATTGCCTGATAAAAAAAGCATTGTTTCCAGTTGTTTTCTTCTCGTAAAAGTCATGCAACTTCTGCCATAATGACTCCACGCTCGTCTCTACAGATACCAAATGAAAAACACTGTCATCTAACCATTGTCTGACTGTGCGAATGGTTTGTCTGTCTAATAACTTCTATTTTTCATCTGTCATATTCGCTGGCTTTTGATTCTCGATGGGTGCATACAAATCTTTGCAATAAAGTAAATTTTCTATTTTTTGTTTTCCATATAGTCCAATTGTTTACATTTAGAGAGACCATCCTAATGGGGTTGACTCCATCCTTCAATGAGAATGCACACAACAAACTTGGCGCTCTGATACCGCTTTGTTATAGATGTTTTCTCCAAAAAGGATGCTTAGAAAGACAATCTTCAGCCAAAAAACAATTGTTAATGCTGACACAAATGCTTTCAAACTTCAAGCATGCATATATCCAATAATTACACCACTAACAACAATCTGTAGCATCAAAATAGCTATCCAAATAAGTTAATTTCATAAGAGAGATTGCACAAGACTACTGAAAATCAGAATCACTCGGCTGCGAGCACAAAATCGAGTTTCCAACACCAATATTACAACAATATATACTAAAATATATGCTAGATACGCAGAAAATAATAGACACCAATTTATGTGAAAAAACCCCCAATAATAGGGTAAAAACCACGGGCAAGAGAGACTTTCTATATATAAAAAATGAGCCAAATACACCAGCAACAATATCCCTACAGTTTTAAGAAAAACAGTGAATTCAAGAGAACAATAACACTCTCTTATATGAATGAGCCTCAAAAAAACAAGAAAGAGATCACCCAATGAAGACTCCCTTCATTTCATCTTTCTTCTTTGTTTCTCCTCTCTCTTCTTGGTGTGTCGATCAACCCATACAACCTTGCTGCAATTTCTCCTTCTTCTCTTCCTTGCCTTCCTCTTCTCCTTCTCCTCTTGTTGTGTACAACCATGAGAGGGAGACCACTTTTCTTTTTCCGCAAAAGAAAACCACGAGAGAGAGAGAGAGAGAGAGAGAGAGAGAGAGAGAGAGAGAGGGACGTGAGGGGTTAAGGCACTATTGGGTGCCCTCTCCCCCTTTTTCCACACGGGTCAGGTCCTCTCTTGAGGCTGTGTCCGGCCCAATAGTAACTCTATAACCATCCATTTACTGCTATCTATATGAATACAAGAGACTAGTACAAACGAGGAGTCATGAAAACAGTTTTTTTTTTTTTTCTCACATGGTATCAGAACACTGTCACTTTCTTGACTTAGTTTTTATTTTGATTTCTACTTGATAATTACTATGGCTTCTTTAAGATGTTTCACTATCTTCAATCACCTAGTAGCTCAATGGAATTTGTTTCTATGAAGTTGAAAAGAGGAAACTATTTACCTTTGAAGTGCCAACTTGTTGTTATGTGCTCACAAGGTCTATTATCTTTTGTTGATGGATCAAAAGAAACTCCTCAGTTGATTGTACAAGGAGGGAACAAAGTCCCAAATCCATCTTATGAAGAGTGGGCTGCATCCAACCAACACGCACTCAGTTGGATTCTCCCCACTATTTTTGATTTTGTATTTAAATCAGATTTTACAATGCGAGACGACAAGAGAAGCATGGATGGCTCTGGAGGGAGCCTATGAATCTTAGTCCGCATTGAGGTTTATATTAAGAATGAACTCTCTTTTATCGTCAACTTATGTGGAACACATCAACTCCTTAACAAATATTCTCGATGCTGCAGATCACACTAAATGGTCTTTCGTCAGAGTATGAGAGCTTTGTTACATGTCTCACTACATATTCTTCTATTGCTTCTCTCACATTTCTAGATCTCCATGACCTCTTAATTAATCAAGAAAGTTGAATGGAACTGATGAAGCCAAAGTCGTTAGAAACTTGTGAAAATACTCCCATTACTTATGTCGCCAAGAGGGCGAGGGCGTGGTAGATATGGTTTTCGAGGAGGATGAGGAAGAAGGTCAACAGAGCGTATCTACTTAAATGACCAGAACAAGGTAAACAATAAAAATTATACTTCTGAAAATAATAACATCAAATCTTTCAGCCAACGTCCAGTGGAGTGTCAATACTATGGTAAGAAAGGTCACAAAGCTCAACGTTGCTCAGACATTCCCGAAGCCTTCTCAGCTATGACACTTGATGAAAGCAAGGACAAAGCTTGGTACCTAGATACTGGAGTTACAAACCACATCACCAATGATGATTCTCAAATGAGTAATAAAGTGACATAAAAAGGAGAAGAAGGTATTCTTGCAGCAAATGGTTCTTCCTTACTATATCTCAAATTGGTAGATATTATTCACGTTAAACAGAGCACTCCATGTACACATGCGATGAAAAATCTTTTACCCATTAGTCAGTTCACAAGAGATAACATTTCAAACATCAACCTATGTTGTCAATAGACTGTCGATGCTCAGTCTAGGAAGGAAATCTCCTTGTGAATTTTTATTTCATAAACCTCTGGATTATAATATGCTCAGAGCCTTCGGTTCAAGATGCTATCTGGTGCTCACAGATTACAACACTCATAAAATGCAGCCTAAGGCCAAACCGTGTATTTTTATTGGCTATGGCACCAAGCACAAAGGTGACTGCAAGGATCACCTATGTATCACACCATATTCATTTTGATAGAACAAAAGTAGGAAGTTTTGATGATGTCAAGGACATTTCGCTGACAGATTTACATGAGTGGAACATCGCCTTGGTTAACTCAAATCCTTTGTGTTAAGGAAAGTTTTGAATGAAGATTGACGAGCCTATAATTGTGGATCTGATTAGGAAGAGATAAAAACGTTAATCCTTCTAAAATATTGGATCTGATTTACGTTTTTATGTCTTGCCTTTTTTATTGTTGTAACCACCCATCAATTGTACTCTACGTATACATTGTATTCTCAATCATACACACAATAGAAAAAAATTCCAACCTAAGCTCGTGTCCTCTCTCTCTCTCACGATATTCTTTATTCCATCCTAAGCTCGTGTCCTCTCTTTCTCTCTCACGATATTCTTGAGGTTTTTCATGGTATCAAAGCCATCATCTTCTTCCTCTAAAAGTATTATGGAAAACTCATCGTCAACTCAATGGAGTGCTATCGCTACACTTGTCTCTATTAAACTTAACCGAGACAACTATCTACTATGGAGCTCTCAGCTGGAATTGGTCATGGAGTCCCAAGAACTTGTACAGTTCATAGATGAGATGTTCCCCACTCCTCCAGAAACCATTGTGAAGGACGGCAAGATTGAAGTAAATAAGGAATTCGATGTTTGGAAGAGGTATGATCGACTAACACTAAGTTGGATCAAGGCCACCTTCTCTGAACCAGTTCTCAAACAAATCGTGACTAGTAAATTAGCGCTTGAGGCATGGAATACGCTGAAAAAGTCGTTTAGTTCTCAATCATCTTTGAGACCCTTCCATTCAGCCCAAGTTCATCCTCCCTGATTCGCCTAAGCGCTTCCCGATCGCTGCAATCCAAATCGCCCCCAATTAGCAGAGCGTGATCCGTGGGAATCATTGGAGTCGGTGCTCTCGGCAATCATCCGTAGTCCGGCTCTAACACGACGGCTCTTGTTAGAGAAATAAAAAAACTGTTTTTCTTGGTTCCTCGTGTGATCGGTCTCTTAACACAGTTACAATAACTAATGTGCAGGAAGTACAAACATAGTAACAATAATTGATAGGAGAGAATATGCCGAAAAACAGAATTCTTAGACTTAAATTTCTTGACTATCTTCAGTATCTTTCTTAACATGCCCCCACAATCTGTGCATTGGTTCTCTTATGTATAGATTGTCTTTGAACTTTCCAAAAGAAGAAATACTTAATGGCTTTGTAAGTCCATCAGCTTGTTGTTCTTGGTATCAAATGAACTGAATTTGGATGTCACCTCTGCTAAGATAGTCTCTTACGAAATGAAAACTGATCTCTATATGTTTTATCATAAGTTATCACACCACAAATTTGGTGCCTCTTGTAAAGAGAAACCAAGTTCTTCAATCAATGAGTCTAGCCACAGTAATTTAGCTACTCCTTTTGCCAGCGCCTTGTACTTCTCTTCTGTATTGGAAAGAGCTACAAATTTTTGTTTTTGTGATGACCATGACACCATCATGTTGTCTCCAAGGGAAACAACACATCCTGAAGTTAACTTTCTATCATTCGCACAACCTGCTTAGTTGGCATCAGTGAAGGCGTGTAAAACCTATGGTTGTTTAGAGGCTTTAAAATGAATTCCATGCAACATTGTTCCTTCAAGATATCTCAGAATTCTTTTTATTGTAGTCCAGTGATCTTCCATGGGATTATGCATGCATCTACATGCTTGAGTTACAACAAGGTTTATATCTGGTTGTGTTAGGCATAAGTACTGAAGAGTGCCTACTATGCTCGGTAGTGGAAGGTATCTTTGAATGGTTGCCAGCTTTGTTAAGTTTGATTGTGGTGCGTGTTGGCGTAGGCGCCGGTTTTGCATTTTGCATTTTTGCTTTCTTCAAGAGATTATGAACATAACTATGTTGATCCAAGTAGAGATCGTCTCCTCTATAGGTGGCTTTCAATCCAAGAAAATATGACAAATGTCCTAAGTTCTTGATAGAGAATGACTTCTTTAGCTTTTGCATTAATGAATGAATAACATCCTTCGAAGTTCTGGTGAGAAGAATGTCGTCAACATATACTAGGACATAAAGTTGCATAGTTTTGCATTTTAAAATGAGTAATGATGCATCAGAATGAGAAATCATGAAGCCAATACCTTCTAAAAACTTTCTACCAGGCCTGTTTCAATCCATAGATAGCCTTATCTAATTTACAAACAAAATTTGGACACAATGGATCTTCAAACCCTTGTAGCTGCTTCATAAAAACGTCTTCATCTGGTACTCCATTAAGAAATGCATTGTCAAAGTTTTGTGGTTTCATTTGATTTTGTAAACCCATTTCGAATCAATAACATTCATGCCTTGGTGGGAAGGAACTAAGTGCCACGTCTTGTTTCTTTCAAAAGCTTGGTATTCACATTTCATGGCTTCATGCCATTCTTGTTCTTGTAAGGCGTCTATCAAACTTGGAGGCTTGCTATTTTTCTAGTCACTTGAACGTCTTGTTAAGAAACCTGTCATTGACCTTGTTACCATATGATGAATATGATCTTGAGGTGGTTGATAGATTCTGATCTCTTGAGATTCCGGTGAAATCAATAGAAGGATTAGTAGTGACACTTGGTGGAAAAGAAGATTGATCTATCTCATGTTTGGTCTGTTCCTGATCAGTATGCGATTGGATTAGAACTCCATGACCTGGATACTCAATGTTAGTTTCTATGATGTTGGGCTCGCTACTTCTTCTAATTGAGAACGCAAAGTGAAAAGCCTCAATAATATCGAAGGGAGAAAGAGAGGACACGAGCTTAGGATGGAACAAAGAATATCGTGAGAGAGAGAGAGAGAGAGAGGACAAGAGCTTAGGTTGGAATTTTTTTTCTATTGTGTGTATGATTGAGAATACAACGTATATATAGAGTACAATTGATGGGAGGTTACAACGATAAAAAAGGCAAGATATAAAAATGTAAATCAGATCGAAATTTTAGAAGGATGGACATTTTTATCTCTTTCTAATCAGATCCACAATTATAGGCTCATCAATCTCTTGCTGATTAGATCCACAATTATAGGCTCATCAATCTTCATTCAAAACTTTCATTAACAGTCTTCTCTGAACGACGGTTCCATGATGTTGAGATTGTTTCTGAAAATCGTGAACATCGTTCCTCCAAGAGCCTTTGTCATTCGATCTGCTAGTTGCTCTTTGGTTCGAATAAAGTTTACTTGTATCTCTCTCTTATTGTTGTGATCTCTAACGAAGTGAAAATCAATTTCAACATGTTTGGTACAAGCATAAAAGACTGGATTTGTTGCTAGGTATAAAGCGCTTATATTATCGCACCATAGAACCAGTGTATCTTGTGAGGAGATCTTCAATCCTTGGAGAAGCGACTTTAACCATAGTATTTCTGTAGCAGCACAGGCTAGGGATTTATACTCAGCTTCAATGCTGGATCGAGCTACTGTCATTTGTTTTCTGGAGGCCCATGGGATAACATTATTTCCTAAGAGATCAACAAAACAACCAGTTGACTTTCAATCTTCTGGACTTCCAGCCCAGTATGCATCGGCATAGATGCTCAATTGTAAAGAAGGTGATTGAGTCAAGCGAAGAACATAATGACCGATGTCTTTTAAATACCGAAGTATTCTTTTAACCATCGTCCAATGAACCACTTTGGGGGAATGCATGAATTGATAGACACGACTTACTGCAAATGTAATATCTGGGCGTGTCAGTGTAACATATTGTAACACACCTATCACACTCCGATATAACGTGGGGTCCAAAAAGGAGGATTCTTTAGCGGCTGTAAGATTTTGGGTAGTCACTTTGGGAGACATCGTGGGTTTAGCATTATCCATTTGAGCTTTGCAAAGAATACTATTAATGTAACTTTGTTGGCATAGGTATATCTCCTCGGGTTGTTGCTTGACTTCAATGCCTAGAAAATACGTGAGAGGGCCAAGATCTTTAACCGAAAAAGTGAAACCAAGTCGTGTAATGATACGAGAAATGAGAGCTGGTGCAGACCCATTGATGAACAAGAAGATAAAGCTGATGACCATCACGAGAGTAAATAAACAAGGATGCATCAGATTGAGACACTACAAGCCAAGATTAGTAAGAAAGCAACTCAGGCAATGATACCATGCGCATAGAGATTGTTTGAGCCCATAGAGTGCTTTATCTAATTTGCAAACATAATGAGGAAATGTGGTATCTTGAAATCCCTCAGGTTGAGCCATATAGACATCTTCAGAAAGATACCCATTAAGAAACACATTGTCAAAATCAAGTTGCCATAAAGACCAACCAAAGTAGGCAGCTAGAGAGAGTAGCACTCTGATAGTGGTGGGTATTACGCTCGGACTAAAGTTTCTTGATAGTCAATGCCAGCCGTTTGAAGAAAACCCTGAGCGACAAGTCAAGCTTTATGTTAGGCGATGGAACCATTAGGGTGACGTTTAATTTTGTAAACCCATTTGGAACTGATAACATGGAAATCCGGCTGTGGGGGTACAAGATGTCGGGTTTTGTTTTTTTGTAACACTGAGAACTCATTTTGCATAACATTACGCCAACACGCCGATTGAATGGCTTCTTTAAAAGTCCCTAATTCCTCTTGTGCTATGATGGCTGAAAAGACTTTTGGTTTTGATGAACCAGTCATGGAACATGTCAGCATTGGATGAGATCGAGTGGGAGGATCAAGACTAGTGGTGGCAGCATCAATAGCCAAATTTGACATAGTTGGTGCATCCAGAATAGATGGTGGAACTGATGTAGAATTTGCAACCTCATTGAGCGACAGACTGAGGTGCTCACGAGGTGAAGTCATGGCAGAGGTTTCAGCCATAGGAAGAGGTAACATAGTGTAAGTGGAGGTTGTCGTGGACTGTGTTAGATCACACGTTGGATCGACTGGACTAGAGGGAGAGTTGTAGGTCGTATTTGGCAGCCAACGAGAGACTAGTTCATTTGAGAAATCTTCATGATGATCGGACCCATTGGTATGAGTTTCGTCAAAGACAACATGTCAAGATATAAGAATGCGATGAAGTCTCTTGTCATAGCATAAATATCTTTTTTGATGATTAGCATAACCCAAGAAATTACATAGAGTAGTCTTGGGCTGAAATTTGGATCCATTCATAGGCGTCAATAGTGGATAGCATGTAGTTCCAAATACTCTGTGTGCATATTCTGGATCCTTGTGAAACATCATATAAAAGGGTGATTTGCACTGCAACTTCAGAGGTGGTAAACAATTGATAATATAAATGGCACTGCGAAAAGCATCAACCCAAAAATTATAGGATAATTCAACATCATAAAGCATACTTAATCCCGTTTCGACGACATGACGACTTTTCCGTTCAACAATACCATTTTGTTCTGGAGTGTAAGGAAAAGAAAATTGATGCAAAATCCCATGTTCATCACACAATGAAACTAAGTCAGAGTTCAAGAATTCCTTGCCATTGTCAGAATGAGCAGAGCATATATGCACATTTAACTACTTTTCAATCAAGGTCTTGAAATTCTTGAAACATTGAACAACTTCAGACTTAGCTTTAAGAGGAAACAACCTTAAAAATATAGAATAATTGTCAATGATGAGTAAAAAATCCATGTTGCTCTTGGTCGAAAATAAATCCATGTTTGATCTCGTCGCCTTAATGGGATAGAGCCTGTTACGCATCTTTGGTCCTTGAAATAAAACCTTGTCTGTCTGTCGATCCTTAATAACAAAATCATGTGGTGAGAATTGAAAAATGCAATCATTTTCAGATGTAAATTTTTGCACTGATAAAAGATTATGAGCCATTTTGGGCACACGCAGGTCATTGTTAAGATGAAACAAAGTCCTTTCAGAGTTAACTAATGAATTTCTTGTATGCTTAATAGAGAGACTTGAGCCATTACCAATCATGATATTGTCTGATCCATCGTATGTCATCTTGTTGTGCATCATCTCATCGTTGTTGACAATATGATTGGTTGCTCTCGAGTCAGGATATCAATATTTGCTAGTGGATTACTGCAGATTCATAACCGAGAATGCATGTGGAATATCATAAAATGTCCTTGCCGAGTGACCCTTCCATCCACAGTATTGGCATGTTATGACGGTGCGAAGATGACTTCCATTTCCTGCATTGTTGTTTGAATCTCCATGTTGTTGTGGTTGAGTTTGATTATGTGGTCAATTTCCTCTTCCTTGGAATCGACCTCCTTGTCGACCTCTGAAGCCACCTCGTCCTCTTCCGTGCCCTCGAAAAGTGTTGAAAGGAATATGGTTTTCAACATGCGGTAATGCTTGGATAGATTTTTGAGGATCGACCATAGCTGACTTGAACATATCAAGTCTCTTCTCTTGCATGAGCAGAAGATCAAACAACTCAGAGAACGTAACTGAGGCATTTGAAGAATTAGCACTAATGAGAGTTACAAAACTTTCGTATTCAAGATCTGTACAAGATCTCCATCTGTTGTGTCTAATCCGGCCGCGGCTAGTGTATCTACAAGAAATTTGATTCGCTCGAAGTAGGTTTGCATATCCATGTTACCTTTTTGAATGAAATGTAATTCCTTTCGCAGCAGCATTATCAACGTGGGTGCCGCGGAGGACCGGCGATGGAATGACCGGGGTGATTGTGGCAGAGAGGTTGGTCGAAGGCAATCGAGAACCGTCAAAATCCGTCGAAGGCTCACCGGAAATCCAATGTAACAGTCTGTGTCACCAAGGTGCGGCGGAAATGGACCCGCGCCTGTGTCGACACGATGCGGGTGCCGGTGCGCACCCAAATAGTCAAACAAGAGTCGGGTGCGGCTGACCACACCCGACTAAAATCGTCCTTTTCCGACTCGCGTTTGACTCGAGTCGGGTGCAGTCAAATGCGAGTCAGGTGGGTCTATTTTAGTCCAATTTTTAAGGTTTTTTTTTGTTTTTTTTTTTAAATCGATCGTCTCTTTGTTTGACCCGCATCGACCTCGCTCGCCCTTTCCTACTCTGTCTCTTCCACCGGCAGCTACCTCTCCAAACGATGAAAAATGCAGAGATTCTGCACGTTGGGATTTGGCTTCAGACGAACAGAGTCACGTCTGTTTCCGTCGATGGAGCGGTCAGTGAACACAAAAAGGAAGGGAAAAACCAGAAATGGTGATTCGATAACGTGTGTCGGTACTTGTGGCAGAAAACTCAATTGGGAAATACCTCCAGAGATTACAGTCTGCTACCAGAGGAGATCGAAAAGCCCATCCCCCTGCATAGAGACGAGCATAAAAACCAGCAGGAGGAAGGCAGGCTCAAGCGGTCTCACACATGCAAGACTGGCTCTGTCGAGCATCTCCCACATGTGGGCTAACGATCGGCTGGATTTGTCAATTGGATAGGGACATCAGACCAATTCCGAAACACAAACCACCCGAATCTGGAAACACACCCGAGTTCTTGTTCCCGCAAGAGAAAACAGGTCCAGACCCTATCCGAAACCCCTTGAAAAACCCACGTCCAGATCCATGCGGCTATGTGTGGATCCGGGTCTACAAAACCCGCAGTCCAACCCACGATTACAACTCCTGGGCCTGTGTCCAGTCCCCCACTCGATGCTTGCGCCCCCCCCCCCCCCCCCCCCCCCCCCCCCCCCCCCCCCCCCAAAAAAAAAAAAAAAACCCATCGGGTCTCGACCACCTCAACGAATCCCACTTCACATCTCAACAAGTCCCACCGAGTCTTCAAACCTTTCGAGTTCTCCAGTGTTGGGTGCGTCAGGCTGGTCGAGTCCTCCTTATTATGTCGTGTCCCAACTAGCACACTAACGTGTTCCACCCGGTCAAAGCTAGTCAAGCTCACCTCGGCCACCTCACTTTTCCCTCTCTTCACCCACTCAACCACGTTTCTCTTTCCTCACCACTCATTCATTTTTCCTTCCTTTTTTTTCTTTTCCCAACATGCTTCCTCTTTCCAACATGATCATTTCCCTCTTTCTCTTTTCCCAACACATCCCTTTTTCCACTGGGCCGAACTTGAGCTCAAAGACAGTCACTCGAGTCAAGTTCGAGCTGAGGCTCTGAAGCTCATGTCAAGCTTGAGCTGACTAAACATGAGTCAAGCCGAGCTCGACTCAGCTCGTGTGCAGCCCTAGTTAACAGACCTTTCTCTCCTTTTGAAATCTAGGATTTTTTCACTCAAAACGACTACTTTGACTTCTTAAATATATGCAACTACCTTGTCCTACTCCGTGCCCATGTTCAGTTGACAAGATCAAAAAGCTAAAATGCCGTATAAAGGGACGCAACATATTTGTCATAAAGTCCACCACAACGACCGTTCCCCGAGATCAACATTACTGTTGTAAACTGTACTGCCCAAAAAATGCTACATATTTGTCATAAAGTCCACCACAACGACCGTTCCCGGAGATCAACATTACTGTTGTAAACTGTACTGCCCAAAAAATGCTTAATTCCAGCGCAAGGCTATGCAATTCGCTTCATGGACGTGAGGCTCCACGTTTCCGCATGCTTAAAAAAAAAATCTGAAAAACTTCCTTACAAGAAATTATGTGCTCTGAAAGTCAAAGATAACATGGAAAATTGGCGTGCATTTCTGTCCCCTGAAACATACTCCAACCGCATGACAAGAAAACGTAATCCCTGGTCCCCATGTTATAGTTGCAACATTGCACTGATAGATCACATTACTCTTTATGGGCTGCTTAACAAAAAAAATCATTAGTATAGATAGAAAGCTACAATTCACTAGTTCATCTCCGATATAAAATTACGAAGTGTTATGTTTCCCGTTTTCATTACGAAGTGTTATGTTTCCCGTTTTCTGGCCGTCCAATAGAAAGTAACATGCCGGTGCTTCAGGACAAATTAAGGGCGATATAATTTTAGGGCCACCTGTATCCGAAAGGCAAAAAGGAAAACTAAGACCAGTAATAACCGAATGATACTTCAACAGCTGAAAGAATATTCATAAAGACGTCATTTCATATGCAGTAAAAACTGCAACTGAAAATTTCTACTGCTGATACTTTCCTAAAGACTGATGCTACATCCAACTTCCCCAAGACTAGACTTAGGTTGAATGTGCAACACTGATCAATAATGAAGGCGGCAGCATAGCATACAAGCATGTACCCAGAACAGCAAATAAAATAAGCATTTAAAGATGTCAAAGCAAAACGCTTCTGAAAGTAAAAGATAAGTAGAACACCAGTAAATAAACTCCACAATCACAAAAGGCAAGTAAACAGTTGCCCATAGGCAACTAAGCTGATTCCATAGCACTGTTTTTCACACCAGCACCTATCTAATTGCAACTAAAAGAAGAAAAGGACAAGCATAGCAGATAGTAAATAATTCCCATCACATTTCCTTTCGAAAATAAGATGCCAGAGACAAAAGAAAAGGACAAGCATAGCAGATAGTAAATAATTCCCATCACATTTCCTTTAGAAAATAAGATGCCAGAGACAAATGCACAGAGGTAGCAAATCCATCCACATCCTCATCGCTTTCAAGGAAAAAAAGAAGCATACAGGGTACAAACGTACACTAAGATTCATTTTCGCATCAAGCCTACAATAACAGAAATACAGCTAGCTCATATGCACTAACATGCTTTTCCAACTTGCTGACATCCTCTTCACTCCGTGTTTGGCCCAAGCAGCAAGAGAAAAATCCCGTGTTTCAAGAACCGCTGAATCATTCCAAACTCCAACAAGGACTTCTAAGATGTATTCACCACCAAGCAACCTCCGGACAGGAAAAGGAACAGTATGGTGGCATAGTAAAAGCAAGCAGATGTAAAGGCAGAGGGAAATTGATCAGAAGACCATATTGACTACCAAATCTTCCCAATTGGTATGTTTTATTGGAAGTTACCCTCCAACAAAAGGCTCTCAAGGCCTGCATTACTTGACGGGGAAAATGCACAAAGTAGGGAAAAGAAAGGACACAAAAGCACCTAAACAGAAGATTAGGAAGTTGGGTATTAAACTAGCAACTAGTCAGTTACACTAGCTGCCAATCAGCAGACTAGTCCCTGCCTCCAAGTTGGCTGGGTCTACACAAGGGACTAGTTGGCCAACTAGGTCAACTAGTCAACCACTAGCTCTCTTCCAGTCAACTAATTCCTGTCTGCAAGTCACGTAGGCCTTATTGAGGGACTAGGGCTACTTGGTCAACTAGTCAATGCAGCCTTACAAAAAAGAAGAGATTATATAAAAAAAAAAAAAAAATTCAAACACACGCACACAAAAATGTCTTCCCATCCTGCACACCCGCTCTCTGCAAACTACGAAGCTCAATATAGTCTACATATAATTTGTTGTGCCCTAGCCCGTGAAACTTATGTAGACATTTGAGGGCTATCTGCTTTGCTTTAGACAATCGAGTTGGACAGGCAAAAACTAATTAGTCTTGACCATCTACTCAGGGCTGACCAACATGAATCTACTTCCGACTTCGATAAATCATAAACTCCTTTATAACTCAATCAGAGAAAACAATGTTTTATAACACAATCACGTGAGTTTCTTCTTTTCCCTTTGTCAGTTAAAAAGATATTTTAATAAGAATGTCTGAAATCTAGAATAATCTTCCCACCTTTCCATCGAGTAAACCTTAGTAGAGCCAACACCTCTCGGCAAATGAATGCAACAGAGGCCTTCAAATCAACTAAGAACTGTTTTGGTGTACTCTTTTAGCACCATCATTTTATGCACAAAAGTTAAGTATAAACTAATAATCCTAACAAGTAACAAGTAGCAAGGAACAGGTAAAAATTGGTAAATCACTTTCTTTAGATATCTGCAGGACAAATTAGAATAACACACTAACAATATAAGGCCATATGGTAGTGTGTTTATTATAGTAAAAAAAGAATTGAACCATTCGTAGGAACTCATACACATATAGGTGTTAAACCATCTCGCTTGTTTTGTTCAATCCCATTATGCTACTTCAAAAAAATATGGTATTGTCATTCAGAATGACTCTCCAATCTAAAAAATATTTCAGGAATTATAACAATACTTCATACATGAAAATCTTCTGCTGAAACTCAAATGGATATTGAAGAATGTATCCAGTGATAATATGACCAAGTTCAAAAGTGCCTATCTTGACACACCAGTTTCCAAATTTTAAAACCATCTGTGAAACCAGAATGCGATGATGGATAAAAGCTTCCAGAACTGTGAACAAAAGTAACTGTAACACAACAACGCAATAGACATTACGGAAGCAGAAGCAATGATATTGCCACTCTAGCCAAATCAACCATTTATAGCAGAATATGCACGTATGCTTTCTTTTATATCTATTTGACCAGACACAAAAGTTTTACAGTAAAAATGATTACTAGACTTGCAAAAGACAACCAGATAAAGCATACAAGCAAGGAAGAAAAGTATACATCTCCACAATTGTCCTGATTAAGTGTTCTGCAAAAGTAATCAAAAGATTTAAACACAATGAACTGAGGTTAAATTTGTGTGAGGGGCATCTTCTCATTGATCCAGCCTAGTAAATGTTCAACAATATTCAAACATCGACCACCTTCAAAAAAATTAATATGATTCTACAACATGTTTCGTCATTGTGGAAACAAAAGTGCTAAAAGCCTTGAATTCGATGGACTCATCTTCAGATACCAAATGTTCATATTCCAAAGCCAAAAACTGCACGTATCTTGTGAAAGATTAACTCTCTCCATCCTCTCTCAGTATTCTCAACAACTGTAGCGTTCCCATACCTGCAAAATAAACATAAGAAAAAGGGATTATAGGTGGTTGACTGGTAAGAAAACAGACTTGAGAAAGTGAACGGAATTAAGTATGAATTGCACCAAAATCTCGCTAAGTCTAGACATCGAACATAAATTAACATGCCAATAAGATTTGAGCAACCAAGCAAGCGCTAAATAAGAAGTCCAGCTACCAATATTCATACAGTATAAGTCCGAGGTTTAATGTAAAACATGAATGTAAAAAACAATGGTACATCATCGTTTCATCGATCAGCAAGAAAAAAAAACGTGGTCTTCAAGAAGAATATAATTGACAAAAGAAGACACACGAAACTACAATTTTTTGTCGAAAACAGACGACCCGTCACAAAAATGGAGGAATGAATTCCCCATTAGAAAAGAAGAAACTCACTTAGCTGGTATTTCATAGGTTAAAAATTTCTTATAAGTCCAAGTTAGATAAGATAACAATGAAAGAAAAGCAATGAAAGAAAAAAAGATGACCTGTCTTCCTCGGGAACGTCGGTCTGAACAAGCTTAATAATCGTTAAACCAGGCTCTGGTTCTTCAAACGTCAATCTCACCTAACAGATAATAGGGAAAACTTAAACGAGGAATAGCATAAAAGTATAGTAACGGATGGAGAGCAAAAGCCAAAAGGTTCCTACCATAGAGAAGATACCCTCCGGCCAACTGCCAAACCTCCACTTCTGCACAATGCTCTTTCCGTCCTGCAACTCCACGTTTATTCCCGTGATGGAGCCGTCAAACAACGAGAATTCTCCTCCCACCTCCTTACTAATCCTGGCATTGCTCTGCGTGAATCCTTTCCATCTGTTCTCATCCATCAGTATCTCGTAGACATCCTTCGCCCTGCAATTGAACCTTTCACTCAAACTAATCGACCTAAAACCTTCCTTCTTTGGGGCCTGCTTCTTCTTTTCCTCCGCTGGCTTCTCCACCGCAGCTGCTGCAGCCGGAACCTTCGCCTTCACGGCCTTGGACTTCACCTCCAGCTCGTCCTTCGCCGGCCCGCCGTCTTTCATCGCGTTCACGTACTGCTTCACCTTCTCGAGCAAGATCGGCTTGCCGGTGGCGACGAACGCCTCCTTGATCCGCCTCCCGATCTCGCCCTCATCCTTGATGCTGATTTTGATCTCCGGATCCTCGTCCGCGTTCTCGTCGGCGATGTAGGGGAAGTCCACGAGGCCGTCAGCCTTGAGAAGGGTGTTACCCCCGCCATCAGAAGAAGAGGAATCCTTGGCCTCACCCTCCCAAGAGAGCTGGACGGAGAGCTCGTAGCCGGGGATGATCTTGCCCTTGCGGATGTTGACGTAGGCCTCGCCCTCGACCTTGTTGAGATTCTTGGTCCTGATCCATAGACCGCCCTCGCCGGAAAGGATGGGAAGACCCTCCAGGAGGTTGGAGAGGAAGGTCTTAGACCATTCCATGCAGTCCTTCTCTGCCCAGTGCCAATTGTGGACATTCTGACCGTCCACCCTCTCCTCCACAATCCACCTCTTGTCCCCTTCCCCGTACTTCGCCATACTCTTCCTCCAACTCACAACGACGATGGCGGCGAGAGAGAGTGCGTGAGAGAGAGAGGGGCGGAAACGAAAGATGAAGAGGAAATGCACAGAAAGCTCGGGGCGGAAGGAGTAGGGATTTGGTGGGGGACAAATAAGAAGACGGCGAGAGAAAGCGGGAGCCGCGTTCTCGATCCTTCCTCCCGCCGAAGAATCCAGAAGGCGTTCCGAAAGCGAGGAAGGAAGGTCTCCGCTTAATAAAACCATTCGCAGGACACCGTCGGATGAAGGGTCTGGAAGGACATCTGGATCATGGGAGGCGTAGATGTCGGTAGGACACGAAAGCGTCGTAACTCAACGGAGAGAGGGACAGGCATCCTAGCGAGCCGTGCATTGTGGGTTTTTTTGGAGCAGCTTTGTCGGATTCCGCATGAGCGAGGGTCAGGCATTATGTGCTCGTTCTGCTGTTCTCCACACCATTGTCCTGAGACAGTGGTGACAATGGTCTGAACCGTCCACCACTTAATGAGATCTAGGAACGGAAGTCTATTTTGTTCGAACATATATATATTTGAAGCAAACCGATAGTTAAAAAAAATATGAAGTAATACTAAATGGTAAAATGGCAGAAGGTTACTAACTCTGAAAAGGTAGACTCACCATTCAATCTTTTTTCTCTCTCTCTCTCTCTCTCTCTCTATATATATATATATATAATACCATACTCATATAACATATCTTGAACTACTGCAGGTGATGAATTCTCAGAAATTTTTAAATTTAATATATGAATAAGTGAAACTCTTTTCTATTTCCAAAAACCATAAAACAAGAACCCTAATGGAAACCATACAAAGTAGTAGCAGTGGTGCTCCACAATGAAGTTTATAGGCATGCAACAATTTATAAAACTATTTTTAGATTAAAAAAAGTAAACACAATTAAATTTAGAACTCACAAGCAATAAAATGTTGCCGTTTGCAAATGGTCATTGATTGAAAGACATGCTATAAAATAAGCTCTTAACAACTGAACCTTTTAGAATATGGAGAAAGTTGTAAATAGAGATAGTAAGGCGGCGTTTGATGCAACGAGAATTACTGAATTCTAGGACTAAAATTCTTATTTTTCATGAAATGGGAATTGCATTATGGAACAAATAATTTTGATTCTGGTATTATGATCCTACACTAGGGGATGGGAAGATGATTCTGGTATTTTGGAAAAAATTTGTTGTTCTCTCTTTGGGTGTGGGCTTTGATTCATGCATTCGAGTATTCTAATTCATCTTTCATCAAGCAACTCATTTTCACTTCCCAAATCAAAATGACATATTAAAACTGAAATTTGAATTTTCATTCCAATTCCAGTTTGAGGTGGTTCCAAGCCATCAAACATCCCCTTAAATGAGAGTGAAGACCTTGCATTTTACTAAGAAGCAACAAAAATCCTGTAATTTTTGGGCAATAAACCGAAAAGATATTAAGAAAAGAGTGAAAGCATGGCAGGGAAAATAACAACAACGATTAAAGCAAGTGAGAAGAAAAAAAAATAAGGATTGATGCAAAAGGCAATATAATGCTACTAAACCATATTTAGAGCACTGCAAACAATGATTGCTCACCTGCTAGCTCAATATGAAAAACATTTGAGCAAGAAAATGAAAGAGTGGAGCATCCTTAATGAAACTAGATAAGAAGAAAAAGGATGGAGAGTTGCAAAACATCCCGCTTTTCGTGCTCCCAAGAGTTGCCTCTTAAGTTCTTGGAATGATTTTTGAGACATGGACTCAACCTTTTGGTAATACCTCCGGCTTTAGTGTTCCTTAATGCCTAGCGTGTAGAGCGTAACTTCAGCTTACCAACGCTTCAAACTGGGAGTGGGAGGGAAAAAAGGACACTGTTAACCCTGTTTTTCGTCCGGTCAAACTTTGAGGTCATTTTAGGGCATCTCTGAAAGCCCTAGGGTAAAACGGTGAATCCATGCTAGCAACATGTTGAGAATTCCAGGAAAGGTTATTGGTAAAATCAGAATGAAATATAACGTGTGGACAGGTTGGGAAATATGTACCAGTAAATTCACTGACAACCATTAATTAATCACAATTTACAACATTAAGAGACGAGGTTAGTGGCACTAAACTAGGATTAGAGCCTACCGATTACTAGACTAATGGCAATTAAGGAACTTAATCAAGATTAGAGAGACCTTAATTATATGTTCATGATTGATTAAGTTCACTAATCATTATTAAATAAGTTAAAACATGGTTACTTAATGAGTAATCACAATTAATAATGTTAATGACCTAGACTTGGTCCAAGATCCACCCAACATCATTAATAAGGGTCGGGACGCACAAATGTGCCCCCAACACGTGAAATTGAGGGAGAGAGCCAGGGACAGAAACTAGAGAGAGAGATCAGGGAAGAGATTGAGTTTGCAAATTACCCATACTCTGTAGTTTGCAAGTGAATGGCTGGTGCTTTCAAGATTCCATCTTCGCCATTGCACCTGTTAAGGTCCCCATAACATGCCATTGCGATGTCAACATCGTTTCATTAATGAATGAATAAATTTTGATCCAAGTTAGTGTTAACTAGTAAGGGACCCCCAATTAGACGTAAAGTATACTTAATGTTTAACCGTAGATGCAATCATATAGGATACACCAAGTATGTCGAGGCCACTTATCTTGCACTGCCCACATGGGTCCAACACATGCATCTCACTGAATAGATGTTCTACTCGTCGTTATATGATGGTTAGTTGTTAACTCAACTATAGGTTTGGACGGGCATAAGCCCACCATGCATTACTCTGATAGACATACCAGGTGCATTTGTCTAGCTTAATTATATTGAACGGTGCACTGGACGTTGATGATTCTTCAAGGTGAGGCCCCCATGGTAATGAGTACAGGTCAGGAACCTTGGCTATAGAATTATGTGGAATCAGGCCAAGGGCCAGTACAGAATTACTGCCACATGACTAATGCATATTTTGTTTTGTATATCCCTATGGGATGTCTTGAGGCCTACTTCAGCATGTATGTCTGCTTGTGTATACTTGGTTGATGTATTTCATTATTTCATGAGCTGACTATAAGTATGGTATAGGCAACAGCCTCAGGTCGTTTTACTTTACCATGAACAGTCATTACCGATTGGAAGCCAGTCGAGCTCAACTGTAAAAAGGTCAGGGTTGTGCAGCATCGGGTCAGAGGAGCCCATCACCCACGTGAGGCCGTGACGTGCTATGGTGGTAGCATACTTGAGTTCAGCAAAAAACTGGGAGTCGCGGTGATACTTACCCCATGCCTTTTCAGATGCCTCGATCTTTGGGACCATAAGCTACATGGTGGTCTTCCCTAAACACTTCACATGGGGTGGCATCAGAATCTCATGCTCAAGCAGATGTGTGTGTTTTGATTTAGTATATTCTATCACAGCTACTTTGAACTTATCTAGTTTGTTTAGGTTTCCTTTATAGTATGTTTGATCATCATATCATCCGCACCACACGACCAATCCCCATTGGATAATGCAAGGATGACATATACTCAGTCACTTTGCGAGGACATTTCGAGTCTTTATTCAATTGTGGGACAACCTAAAAACTACACTCTACTTAATCATTGTACTAACATTTTCATACTGTTTCACCTTCTACGAATGCCTGGACAAGTGATTGCTCCCATGAGGCGGGACATCCATCAAACAAGGAAGATATTGGAAAAGTGGTTCTCGTCGACATATTTGATTTGATTTCTATTTTCATGTTTAAACTCCATGGACATATGATGCTAGGTGTATAGTGATCTTTATAAAAAATTCCTTATAATACAAACATTTCTATGCATTTTCCCTGCCCATGCACCATTCCCTTGCACATTAGTGTAGAGTACATTATCTGTTTAGGACAGATGCACCATGTGCCAAACATGTAGACAATTATTGTATTATCGGATATGATAGTGTAGACACCCCAAATTTCTTACAGGTCAAAATGATTATTTTGCCCTTCATAGTGTGTTTTTGACCTAGCTTTCAAAATGGAATCTCAACAGTAAAACTCCATGAAGAAGGAACCTTGACCCATATCACCTATGTTGCCACCACTTTAAAAGTTTGTTTTGCCACTGTGACCTGTCATATCGAACCTAAAGTGGGAATTTCATACAATAACTCTAAGAATTACCTAATACTTTTCAAGTCTTTAGGAGACATTAGAGTCAATCCGCTAGGTTTGCCCTTATCTCAAAGCAAGCTTATGTAACCTGATCAACTTATTGAACTCATTCAACTGCCATTTTTAGAACATCAAAACCTTGTCAATTTTTTGGCACCCTGAATTTATCACATGTCTAATGACTATTTTGCTTTTGAATGTCAAAAAAATATAAAAAACCCTAGTAATGATTTAGACCAAACTCAAATAAGGTAATGCTTTTCTCTACAAGTCTCTGAAGATAGTTAAGATCAGCTCACCAACTCGTTTGACATGCTTAAGTCAACTCACCTTAGCTTAAGTCAGCAAACCAGAACCTAAAGCTATAAATTTTAGCTCAGTTGTACATCTCCAGTTCCGACCAAGTTCAGCATAGGTTTACTTTAGTGAAAAGAAAATATTATTTCACTTTGAATTACCAAATTCAAATTTCAATTATAAAATAGATTGCAGGTTTCCATTGGGTCACTTTGTCTCTTAGTTAGCAAGGTCCAAGCTGCATTTCAATTCAGCTAGGTTGAGTCAGCTTGAACCGAGCTATAATCATGTATAAATCTATCTTCTCTTGATTGGTTTGAGTTAATTCATCCCAGTTTGAGTTTAATTCAGTTCCAAGGGTTCTAGGGCTCACTCTCACTCTTGCTTTTTAGGGGTTTAAGCTGAATTTGAGCCCAACCTAATTGAGTAAGCTGGAACCAAGGTAAGATCATGTTTACTATGTTTAAATCTGTCTTCTCTTAGTTCAATTTGAGTCCATTCTTCATGCATTGAGTTAAATTCAGTTTTGAATGCCCCAAAGCCCATTCTCCCTCTTGTCTTTTATGGATCTGAACTAAATTTGAGCTCAATCCGATAGAGTGAGCTGAAACTGAGCTAGAGAAATGTTTATTATGTAGAAACCTTTCTTCCTTAAGTTTAGTTTGAGCTTGTTCATCATTGTTTAAGTTCAACTTAGTTCAAAATGTCTTATTGTCCACTCTCTCTCTTGTTTGTCAAGGGCTTGAGCTGAGTTGGAGATCAAATCGATAGAGTGAACTAAAATCTTATTAGGATCATGTTTATCGTGTATAAATTTATCTTTCTTTAATTTTTTTTAGTTCATTTGCCTCCATCTAAGTTTAATTTAGTTTCCAAAGTTTTGGAAATCATTCACAATACCTGCTAAACTCTGTAAAACAATGTTGAGCTCAATTAAGCTAAATTAGATTAAACTTTTTTTATCCTTCAACATAACCTTACAGTAACTGGTTGATGTAAAAACCTCTCGCTCCACCAAAGAAAATTCCAACGATAATCTGATCTTTCAAACCTGCCCTAGTTTCCCTTCATAATTTGATGTTTTGAACTTATAAATTTTACACAAAATTGGGAGGAACTTTTAATGAAATTTCAACCAAAACTTGAAGTAGGCCCGTGGAATGGTTTAGTCATATCAACCAAACTCACTTGATGATCCAAAATTACACCCAAGGGCAAAAAAGATCATATCCTTTTGAGTCATATTTTTCTGCGTCAAGATCAATAATCATAAAACATGCATATATGAAACATGTGTCATTCTCAATTTCATGCAATATGTCAGATTTCAATCTCAATAGTTGCTCATCACTTGTGAAGAACTTTGAGCTGAGCACTTCAGTTTAGACAAAATTGTATTTGATATTCTTAATGGTTCCAAAATTAATTTTTTTCTATTTGACATTTATACAATATATGGTTTGATGTGTGCCTTCCTTCCATTATATTTGCATCAAATTCGCACCCCATGCAACATGTCAGCATAAACAATTGCTTATGAATCGTTCAAAACTTTGCAAAAGAGTAGTATATTTTAAACATGACCGATTTTCATGTAGATTTCACTCCTAAATGAGCAAAATACCACAAAATATATGTTTAAATATGGTCTTTCATGCCACATGAGAGGATCAGGAATTTCAATGCCAAAATTTTAGTCTCGTATTGAAAGTTTTAAAGGAGTTTGTTAACACCCTGAATTTTCCCAAATTTTACCAGTGGCAAATTTGAAAGTTTTATAAAACATTTTAGGCAAAATTTGAAGTAATACACTTTGATGCCTACCCAACCCAATCCTAGACTAAATATTAGGAGTGATCTGTAATTTAAACTTCAATTCAAATCTTAAATTACAAGATCAAAATATCTATTGAATTTGAAACAAGATTTCAAATTGGAATTCAATTAAAACTAAAATAGAGTACTAAAAAATCAATATGGGCCAAGGCCAAGGAAAGTCCAAAATTCAATTTCAATGTGGATTTCAAATTCTAGTGCAAGCTAAGTTAAAAGTTTAACTTAGTCAAATTTTGCAATACTAAAATTATGGACTAAAATGTCCATTTTAATTCCAGGTCACAAAAACCTTAAATTTAGGTTAACTCAAGCCAATTTATACAATTCAGATTGCATGATCATAGGATCCGACTCAAACAAGTCAAAAGAATTTGGTCTACTGAGTAATGAATTGCACTCAGTGAAAATTCAATCAATTTGGTAGACACTCGCCAGAAAGAGTGTCCAAAACATGATTCAAACTAGAATCTATACTCTAGAATGAAAATAATTCAAATTGGAGTGTAGTCAAAGTCAGATGCACTTTGACAAAATCTAAACTCACCTAACCCCTGTGTGAGGACAAGGTGGGCCCCATCAAATTCAAAATTTCTAAAAGTATTCAACGTTCTTGCTATGTCATCCAATCCAAGAATTTCGTCAAAATGAAAATTAAAATGATCCTTACTGAGATTAAATCCAGCTAATGAACAATTAGAGAGAATTTAAATTCTCCCTTTCAAAATCGATTTCATTTGAAAAGGAAGTTAAGTCAACTCTCTCTCTTTCTCTTTTTATCCATTTTCTTCCTTAGAATCATTTAGGGAAATTCTAATAAAGAAAAAATAAGATGAATGAAGGTGCTTTGGGGATAAGTCGCTTGAAGCAAGACCTTGAATGCTTTTAAAATTATTTTGAATAAGTTTCAAGTCAACTCAAGAATTGACACTTTCCAGAGATGAAAGCTCAAGTTCTAAACTTTGGAAATTTTAGAAATGGCTTGCAAAAGCCAAAATCTCTTCAAATCAAGGGGCCACCGGAACAGGCGTGCTCCTCTTTCTTTTATGAAAATCTCTCAATTACAATGGCAACAGAATTTGGATCAGCCCCAATTAAGATGATCTTCCCCTTGAGGGCGTACTCCTCTCCAAAATCTCTCTTAATTTTTTTTTTTAAATTTAAGGTAGACCATCTTAATTAAGCTGATCCCTTTTTGAAGCAATTTGAAAAGATTTTGGAAGCTAAAGAAGAATCAGCTCAAAGCTGAATTCTTCTCAAAGCCAAGAGCCCCCAACCTGGGTGTGCTATTCAAGTTCTATTAAACCAAGAGCCACCCAACCTGGCGTGCTCTTCAGATTTCTTTTCTCTCTTCAAAAACCAGATCAGCATTAGGTAAGCTGATTCTGTTTTTCTGCTCTTCTCATTCTCAAAATCACTCTTAGAAAGAAAATCTAAATTCAAACAAACCAGCTCAATTAAGCTGATCTGCTTTCAAGAAATAGACTAAGGGATCAGCTACAACAGATGTGCTCCTCTTCGAAAACCTCCAAATCAAAAAGTGGATGAGTCTAATTAAGGGTAATCCCCTTTTCAGAACTTGGTAAGAGAGGCAACTACTCTAAGCATGCCCTTCTCTTCCCCGTTTCTTTAATTGTAAGCTAAAAAAGAAATGACTGGGTGGAAGAGAGGTGCAACCAACCTGCCACAGCCCTCTTATGCTTCCTCTCAATTAAGTATAGTATCGCTACTGATCTCACTTGGTCCCTAAGATGAAGAGGCCAAGTTCAAGAAAATCTGTAATCATTATGGAGAACCCACGCCCTTTCCCTTGGTGGTCTAGCTACCCGCAGCCGTGTCCTTGACAAGGTGCCTTGGAGGGACGGCCGACCATCCCAATTGGCTAAGCCTGGCTTGAAAATAAAATGCACCTGATACCCACGTTCTATACGGTGTTTAGGATTTTACCTGGCCGAAGAGACATCGGCCTAATCAGCAAATGATCCGAGAGAAATCCAGTGGCAAGGCCACTCTCAGATATCACAGCAAGGTGGTGACGAGATGGCTCACCCCGCCTAGCTGAGGATGCCTTGTAGTCTTGTATGAGCTGGCCGAGAGAAGTGGAGTGTCTCGGCAAAGGAGGGAGACAGCACTCGGAGCTGCCGGCTACACCTGGTGGATGGAGTGTGGCTGCTGCATGCCTCGGTCGGCCAAGAGAGACAGCAACGTGAACGAGGAGCGCCCGGATGGAGGCAGGGGCTCGGCCCACCTGGCCGAGGCCACCTTGGTGCCTGGGAAGGTGTTCGAGTGAAGGTTGCAGCAATGAAGGAAGCAAATGGTTGTTGGCTGTCGAGTGATAGGTGCTGAGATGACTCGAACAAACCTTGGAGATGAACCTAACTAATGGACTCCAAGGGGGTAAGCCGAGCTCGGAACAAGGAGGGGAGCTCGGTGTAGGTCTTGGTAGGCTAGGTTCTGTTAGGTGAGCTCGGTAGAGATTTGAGCTCAGATGGACTAGGTGAAGGTAGGTCTAGTCAAGGTAGGTGCGATGGTGGGCTAAACTAGTGTGAGGTTAATGCGAAGTGAGTTGGCATTGATGGGCTAATCGGTTATCGATTAGAGAAAGACTAAAGGTCATGCGAGAGAGGGGGTGAGTTAATCCTACGAGAGATGGATTACTAATGACGAGAGGTGGTTCACTAATGATTATGATCGGTTATGAGGATGGGTGAAGCCAAGGGGCATGTGTTGGTTACACCAAGAGGGGCAGTCAAAGAACTCACGAGATGGAAGTGGAAATTATGAGTGGAAAGGGGCATGTGTTGGTTACACCAAGAGGGGCAGTCAAAGAACTCCGGGTTCATTGAAAGGGGCATGTGTCCAACCTCGTCTTCCTCTCGCCCGTCGTGGGTCGTTCTTCTCCCTCCCTGGCGCAAGGAACCCATTGCCTGCGTCTGGCAGCTCCGCTTCCCTCCGCTCTTCTCCTCTTGTGCGTGATGTCGCTTCTGCTCCTGCGCGCTCCCGCTCCATTTCCTGATACAGGTAATAATGTCTGTTTCTTTCTCTTTTTCCCTCTTCCCCCTCGCCTCTCTCTCTCTCTCTCTGCTCCTTTCTGAGTTGGCCATGGCCGATGCTGAGAGTGGCCGACAGAGATAGGAGGCTTTGGTGTAAATTTGAGCAAAACTCGACTGGACTGCCCAATATTTGCCGGTGGACAAGACCGACGAGGTTCTGAAAGTTTTTGTGATTCCCGGCTGATTTTGATGTAGTTTCTTGATGGGTTTTCGTTATAAAACTCGTCTAAAAGTCAATTTCATTATTAGGAAGGGGGAGCCGCAAAAATTTTGGCTGCAAACTTTCTTGGAAGACGCTGGAATCTGTCCGGCTCTTCATCATCAGCAGCAACCAATATTTTCAACGAACCGTACTTATGTGTTTTGTTACTTTAGCACTGTGCAATGGGAGGGTGTTGAGGTATGTTTCTCCTCTTTCCTTAGGAGGGAACGACTTTTCAAATGAAGCATTTCCTTTTTCTTCCTAGGTGGACCTATGGCGAGTGGCTTGTATGTGTACTCAATTGCTGCATTCTTAATTCTTTCTGTTTCACATACTCGTAGAAATCCATATTGACGATCTTGGATGAGGTTTTAGTGCCACCACCTTCAAGTATACCTGAGGAATATTTTAAGCCAGTTTTGAATGGAGCTAGTTATGGCCAGTCTATGGTACAATTCTGATATTAATCCTCTTGAACGTCTGAGAGATGTTAATTGTTTTTCAATGTATCTACTGCTTATAATATTTTTTTTTTTGACAGCTTTATCATGCTGGAGCTGATTCTCAGGCGATTTCACCTGTGACATATATATGGCGACCTTTAGTTCAGTCCTCTACTCACCCTGGCACGGAAAATGGTGCAAGTGATGTGCATGACTTTCTGTATGAGAAAAAGAAGTGTCAGTTGTGGATCTGGTTACATGCAGCATCATTCAAGGAAGGATTTGATGCGTTAGGAGCTGCTTGTGGAAGGCAGGTCTATATTAGAACCATGTTTTCTTCTTTTACACTTCACTGCATCAGTTTCAGTGTTCATAATCTCTTTAACTAGATTGCTTGCTTAGTTTTCTTATTCTACTACTGTGAAGTGGAGAGTGCTATATTTCTGTTATGATGCCTCTCCAAAGTTTTCAATTTAGGTGGGAATGTGGTTCTGTTCGAATACACGATACTCTTACATTTAAGTGTCTGTTTCATTTCGTTGTATGCAAGTCATTGATCTGTCTATGTTCCCTTTTTTTGGGATAACATCTCATCTAACTTTTCTAGTTTGCAAGTTGAATATATATCCATTTAATAATTTGATTTTATGTAATAAATTGTTCATTAATAAGGTTTCCCATCTCCAATAAAACGTCACTGTTGAAAAAAAATCAGATTTGTTGCTGTGTTGTTGCTGTGTTGCTGGAATGCTGGGTCTGGTTTATTGCTTATATTATGATTTTTTGGCCGATTAATTCTTGTTCAGATGCATGCCGACGCTGTAGGTGTAAACTGTGTTTCACGTGAAGGGGAGCTTGGCAGATTAACTATTTGGCTCTACTGCCTTAAAAATTTGTGAGAAGTTGCTGAAACCAATGACAGAGTAAGATGCCATTTCTACCTTTCTGTTGGAAATGGAGTTGCCATCTCATGTTCATGCATGTGTGACACTTCTTATGATGATTTTCTCTTTTGACAGGGTTCGTAACAATGCTGGATGTTCTAAGTTAGTAAGTCCAGATGTTGGGGAAGAGGGCACAAACTCAACTTTGTCAGAGTCTTTCAATCTGGAACATTGGTCTCTGTTGCTGGAGGCTTTTGGTTTCTCATAATGCACTGACTTGATTTACTTGTATGGACTTGATTTAAATATGTCTGTATTTCAAATTCTGTCCTACATGCAGTGTTCTCACACAAGCAGAGATATGGATGTATCCTGCTATTGTATTTGTAACTTATTTAAAGGCAAGTACCATTATGTTGTGCTCTTTCCTCTCTGCAGGTGGTCCATAATTTTCCCTGTAAATTGGATCAAGGCATTCTGGATTTCTATGGTCTCTCATGGGGTGCATGAAATTGGCTTGCAGGAGAGAAGGTGGATTGCTTGTGAGGTATGTTTTAGACAATAACTGCATTTGTAAGTTCTTTGTTTTGTTCCTTTTGGACATAACAGTGCTAGTATTCATCAGAAGTGGTTCTGTGATTTATGGTTTGTTGTAGTTTGACTCTGTAGAGCATTGCTATGTAGTTTCGGGACATTTGGATTAGATGCTTCTCCTTGACCGAGTGCTCTTAGATTTCAATTTGCACTGGATCTTTTTTCATAAAGAAACATGGCAGGCCACCGTCATGCATGTAGATATCATGGAGTTCTGGGCTGGAAGCAACAGAATTGCACTTCTAATAGCAGTAGGCCTGCCGGTTAGTTTCCTCAAATTTCATTCACATTATAATCTGAATATGAGATTTAGCATTAGCAATATGTTTTCCTGAGTGTTTCCACTTGTTTACAGGAGAAGCTTTTCGTAGCAGCATGATCATGCCCATGCAGAAATTTAATCTGGGACCAGTTCTTTTGGTTACTTTCAAGAAAGGCAGCAGACCCTGAAGACTTCAAGAGATGCACAGTTCTCCTTGCGAATGTTGGTTGGGTGTTCTAGTTTCTACGTTGGTTGGTTGCGGACACAGATGAATGAGCAATCCTCACGCAGCCTGAAATGTGACATCCTCAATCTTCCATCCTGAAGCTAAAGACAAATTAGAGGTTAGTTAATATCATCAATCTTCATCTTCTAGAAAATATGGAAAAATGTTTTCTTACTATCAAACTAAGAAATATATTTCTGGAAATCTGGAAATATGTTTCTTTATCATCAAACACAGAAATATAACGCGCCCCCCAAAATCGGAATCGAAAAAATTTTTCTCATTCCATTTTTCCAGGAAATATATTTTCAATTCCAAATTTTCAGCCATCAAACGCCCCCTTAAGATTTTGTCGAAAGGAACCTAAGGTTTGGGCGATCCTATTGGGATAAACGGGAGCGTGTAACTCGCCCCAATTTGCTTCAGGTTTGATTCCAAGGTTTTGCTTGTCGCTTGGTTCAAAGACACCTAAACTGAGGATTCCGGTGGGAGCGATTTCTCAGCCACCTGAAGTCCTATTGAGCTGCGATTTGGCTGAAATGGTGCTGAGGTTTAGGCGATCCTATCTCGACCAACGAGAGAATGAATTTCACTCTTTGATGATTCTGATTTCACCTGCAACTTCCACCCAAAATGCTGATTTGTTTCCTTCAAGCCGTGAGACGATTTTGTTCGATTTTGGGATCGACTGAAGGAAAATTTGCTCTCATCTCTTCGACAGCAATGCACGTGTAGATGTTGGATGGTTTCTTGCTGTCGTGGACAAGATTTCCAAGTAATTCCACCGGTTAATTCACAAGAACCCGACTGGCCGTCTACCAATGGGTTCTGGCAAATCGCTCGATGTCTTATCGTGAAAGCAGTCCTAACAAGCCGAGCGTAGTTCTTCCTTTCCAGCCACGTTTCCTCTTGTTTTGGCAGAGGTCTAGAAGCTTACTAGGGACGAATTTGGCAGGACTTGATTTCTGCTCGAGAGGGAAGGAACCAGGAAATGCGTTCAGTGCCTACCTCGTCTCTTGCAGCCGGAGTCGATGCTCAAGTACTAGCCAGCTACGTACTTAGCCAGCTACGAGGTGGTCTTCTAGCCCGAGGGTACTAGTCCAGCCTCTCGATTGGTCTTCTCCACCGGTGGTACTAGCCGCTTTTCACTAGTTTTCTTTAAGCCTTCCCAAAACATCAACCGGCCTCTAGTCCTTGATCGAGGGGGCTGCACCGTGAAGAAAGGGCAATTCCGTCGGGGGATTTGTGCGTAGGAAGAAGACGCTCAAAGAGGGATTCCAGTGGCCTCCAAGCTCGTCTTCACGCCTATGTTGCTTCAACCAGAACCACTGGTTGTAGCCTTTGGAGATTCCGATCACCGCCAGCAAGGCCGATGAGAGGAAGAGAGAAACTCCCACACAGGGAAGAGAGACAACGAACCAAAGTTTCTTAATTCATATTTCATTCGATAATAAAAAACTACTTACAAACGAGCTTATATATCTCACAGAGAACCGGTTCTAGAAGTGAACCGAGACACTTGTACTTAAAACAAAACGGCTCAACAAAAGCAAATAAACCAAAGCAAATGAGACGAGACGTCTCAGAGTTCGAGTTTGTCTCGGGCCTTGTGAGCCCGAGGGGTAACTTGTCTAGGTTCGGGCCTAGACTTCCCCATTTGACTTGGGTTAGGACTCAACACTAGGTTCGAATTTACTTCTGCCAGATCTAGGTGCCTTTCTCTGCACCGTGCCCATCTTCAAGTCTGTCTCTGCTCTGCCCGTACATGGTCGCTTGGTGCTCCACCCATTGTAGCACTTCCAAGTACTCTATTTACCTCCCTCAGCTTGAATTCTTCTTTGCTACATCTGGTTTTCTAAAGCCGTGAAAGATCTTCTCATTATGTTCCTTTAATCGGCTTCTCTTGGCCGAGTGTGCTTTGGCCTTGTCAGCCACTTCGCCGCTTCTTTTCTTCGGCTTGCGCCCTTCTTGGGCCTCGCAATGGGCCGCGTCTTCCTTTGGCCTTGACATTTCTTGCTCGGCAACCGGCTTGGTCAATGACCTAAGTGGTTTTAAGCCTTTGGCCTGGCCTTGGCCACCATCAGTTAGGACAGAGTTAGGCTCGCATCACCACATAAACCCGAATGCAGCAGCGTTGCTCCCTTTTGGGTGTGATTTTTCAAACGTTATCTATAGAACCTAATTCTTGGCAGTTCAAAGCTGTTTCCAATTAATGGCCATTGGTGTTGTTGTTCCAAATTTGTAGTCACATGAATTGCTTCCAATCCATGGTAATCCGTTACCACTTTGATCAGCAACCTCTCTGTCCACTGCTATGATTCCCTAGTTGAACTCGCTTGGATCCAAGCAGCAGTCTTGTTGTTCATTGATATAGCAGCCAAGCTGCTCGTCGCCTTTTTGAATAGTTGAACATCCGTTCCCAATTTACAGCATTCAACTGGCTGTCCCAATTTGAAAATTCTTAACAAGCTAGCCGCTGTTCCATATTAAGGGTTAGCGGCATCCTACCCAGACACTCTTAGGACTACACCTACAATTAGGTTATCTTCTTTTTATCTGAATGAGGTCAGCAATCCATGTGGTTTTATCTTCATTATCTTGTGAATGGAAGAACCAACGTGTCGGGTGGGATTGTTCATACATTTTATTAAAGTTTTGAATGATGTCCCGCTAGGTTGCCACAAGTAAATGTATATGTTAAAAGCATATGTGCATGAATCCTCGTGATTTCTGCAATAATCCTAAACCAAAACCCTATTTTGGAAGCTAGAAAATAGTATTTTCTAAACTAGCTCATCCCGTGAACTGAAATCTGACTTTGGAAAAATTTCAATTCGTGTGAAACTGTGGTGAGAAAACTATCAAATCATGAGTGGGTGATTGGCTCATTTGCTTAAGCATTCAATGATCTTCTCAATGTCATGATATGCATGAGAGAGAGGGATGACAGAAGAATGAATGAGGACCCCGACTCCACAAACCTGTCATGAATTGAGTTCTGTAGCCTGTCAAACCCAGTCCACTAAGGATTGGATTCACTCAAATTGTGTGTAGTCCATCTTACAAGTGGGAAAATCAATCAAAATGAGCTTATTTCTGAAACGAGTTGTCTTTTATTATATATATATATATATATATATATATATATATAATCCGGTTTACCGAAATCATTAAAAGTCCAATGCCTAATGTAGTTATGTTAGCAAATTTAGGAAATTTCTCTTATTCAAAATACAAAAATTCTTGTCTATTCGAAAGTTGAAATCTGCAACTATGAAATCAGGCTTTCTACTCATCCTCCTATTTTAAATGAGTCCATTAAGATTTGAAAATACACATTTTGAAATCCCAGAATCAAGCTATTCCCAAGCCCAAGTCTATTGGTTGTCCAAAGAACTAAGTATTCCTCTAAAATCAATTTCCAAAAGAGACATCTATGTCTAAGCCCATGATCCTTCTCTCAAGGGAAAGTTTGCCAATTACTTAGGCTTGATCCCAGAATTCCCAAACATCAGATCTTGATGGATTGGACCAATCTTCAAAACATCTATGTTTTAGCCAAAATGGGTTAAGGCCACGTTCAAAAGAATAGCAAACAAGAGGTCATCAAAGCTCTACCAATTTCTCATGACTTGGTTCAAGTCGAGCTAAAGAAACTTGGAATTCAATAATTTTTGGAAACCAAGATTTCAAAAATTTCCAAAATCTAAATAAGCTCACGGACTACATTCCAAAATACGTTCTTGATTTTAATATCAAGAAAATTGGAAGCTGTCTGACAGATTCTATCTCCCAAAACTAGTTAATACCTCTATGAATGGAATCCCACCAAGTTATGCATGGAAAGAAGAGAGAGCTAAGCATGAATGAAGAAAACATATAGTTTGCTTTGTGAATACATGCATTCGCACATTTCACAACCACACCAATTCACCATTGTTAAAATATAAGTGAGTCAAGTTTGAGTTGCTACCATGACCTAGCCATATTACGACAAAATTTTGGGTCCCTCACCTATTTCAAAGCAAAAAATAAAAAACCCAAAGTGATTTAAATTCTTCAAAAATCGATATTTGTCTAGAAAAAAAAATCATCTCAAAATTAAACCTTTCAAAATCTAAAATCTATTTCAAAGTCCCATAGAATAATATTACAATTCCATTTTCAAAATTATCAAACTAGTTTAAAATTTCTCCTAGATTCAAATTCTCAATGGAGGTTAGCTTTTCTCTCTCTCTCTTAACATGCAGCTGAGTTATGTTATTGTTGTGCAATGAGAGGGTTGAGGTAATTTTCTATAGTTTCTATGTGCCGGTCTTTTTAGTTTTGCAAATTACTCTTTGCTTAAGAGCGCCAAAACATTTGAAACAAAGCATTTCATTTTCCTCCTAATGTCGTACTTTGGCTTACATGTGCAAATCCAGTTGTTGCAATATGCTTTTTCCTATGCTTCAAGGAATTCATGGTTGTTTACATGTCTTTTTATATTATTTAATACTTATGTATTTGTTATGTTAGTGGTTTGTTTTCAATATTTAACCAATCAAAGCGATTTTCCAACTTGCAGGAATTCAAATATCAAATTTTCCAAATTCAAGTCCCAATTCAAATCACTGAAATTGCTAAGCTTTCCCAGATCAAAACTTTTTAAATCCAAATTTTCCAAAAGCCTACCAGTTCCTGTCCTAGTGTCAAACCTATTCTCAAATAAATCGTCAATTATCGAATTTCGAACTACCAGAAGCCTTGAATTCCAATCAATCCGTACAATAATCAAAACTACAGGAATTTAAAAGAATTTGCAATGACATCCAACATTTTCAAACAAGTTCAAGTCTTTGACTATCAATTGAATTTTAAATCTCCAATCAAGTTCAAAAATAAACTTTAAAATCAAATCACAATCATACGGGGAAATCATTTAATGACTTGTATAATTGAGAAATACTGGACCTTGGATCGATTATCCCTGGTAAAGGCGATAGGAACACTGGACCCTCATTCTCTCTATCCTAAATTTTTTTCCAAAACCAATTTCTGAATTCTGTTGTCATGTAGCCTCCCCACTCTATTGCGTGGGACGGGGTACAAACAGGGTTCTTCTCTCTACTCACACTATAGAACGGGGTCTCCCCTCCCTCTTAAGAACACCATCTCCATTGATAAAATTTCACTTCAGTGCTCGGAAAAATATCATGAGAGAGTTCTATAGTGGGCAATCAAGCTAATTCACTAAGGCCAAAAGAACCTGCAGGTGATGTTGTCCATCCTAGAAGCAGACAGAGGTCTGATAAATTTCTTTTTCCCTCTTTTTTTCTTTCATTTTGTATTTTAGTTCTTTTCTTTTCTACTTTCTTGGATGACATGCTCTAGGTTTTTCTTTTTCCCCTTAGCTTGTTTCGATTAGTTTATCTTTGCTTTTCATGCATAGGTTAGTTTACTTTTATTTAATGCTTAGTTTAGTTATTTTCATTTTAATGCTTAGATTAGTTTACTTTCATTTTATTTCCTAGATTCATTCAATTTCTATTAAGCATATTGTACTTTAATTATTTAGCTTTCTAGATGGATGTAATTTAAATGGCTTCTATGTTAGGAATGTGGGATAGGTAACCCACTTGTGTCCTCCTTTTGATTCATTTGATGCTTTCAAATTTTAATTCATATGCTTAGATCTAGGACCATGTGGAAGCAAGGCTTGACCCATCAGTAGCATGCCATGCGAAACCTGCATGTGAAAGCTAAGATCTACATAGACTCATTTTCATGACAGTTTTCCTAATGTATGTTCCATAAAACTTAAACCCCGTTTCCAAACTATTTTTCTAAAACTCTAGGTCTAAACATGATTCTGACCTAGTCTATGACCAAACCCAATATGCGTCATCTAGGACCTAACTCCGACGGGTCCGAGAACCCCCTACACCTTGAACAAGACTTATCTCAAGTCTTAGGATTAGAGCAAACCTAGCCAACCCCACTAAGCTCACTCAATGCTTAACAAAGACCAAGCATTGAACCTACATTTGGATCCATCACTTAAACTCATTTAGGTCAGGTCAACCTTAAACCCTGGCTCAGTCAGATAAGTTTTGCTTTGACCCAGTCTCAAATCTTGGTCACATAAAGCTTACTGTAATTGATCCAAGCATAACCGAATTTAAATGGACGAATCCTAGCTAGGTCTTCTCTAAATCCCTAAGTCCAAATCATTTGGGTTTATGATGAATTAAGATCAATGAGTTCGAATCTCGGTTTGAATCTTGAAATTTGAATTGGGATCCAAGTCCGGAGTAGATACAAAATATTGGATCAAATCCCTCAACTTTAAATCTACAATGTAGAACTTGAATCACATATCTCACACTTGGATTAAAAGAATCTGGAATTTTAATTTCAGATCTGAAACCCTAATTGAATTTTAAACTAGATTTAGATCTACCCAGTTTAAATTCAGGCCACAATCACTTAAATTTGAATCTTTGATTTGATATACGCCAATCAAATCTTGAAATGGATCTAGGTCTACCAAGTTCAAATTTTGACCATAAATTACGATATTGGATCCACACCAACTCAATTTCTACAATTGGATTTGAATCTTAAAAGCCATTGGATTTTAGATTTTAGATTATTTAGCTCCACATCCCAAAACCGTACAAACTGGGTTTCACCAATTTTTGAACTTAGTTTTGCGTGCACTATATTAGATTTAAGTTTCATTTGCATGGATCAATGATGATCATGAGCATGAACTTAGCCACCTATTATTTTAGCAATTCATGTAAATCCTAAGGTTGGGGATCGGTATAGATTTCAAACCTAGGGCACAATTATTTCTATTCAAATAGGTCATAATGATAATTGCAATTTTGACTTAGGTCATTGACGTAGCCCTTGGTTTAATTTCCCTAGGAAAAGGCACCAGGAAGAGTCGGACCTCATACCAACAAGACAGGTCTCAGCTCTTGGATACTCGCATAAAGAAAACAGAGACGAGTATAAATATTATTTTCCAAATAAATGGTCTACATGAAAAGTTGAGAAGTTTTGCATGTAAAGAGATAGGTCGAGCCATGCTCTAGCTATGTAGGCAAGAATGAAAAGAAAAAATTTCACCTGCACTATACTATAGAATTGAATTAAATGCATGTTTGGTGGGCCACCACAACATGCAACACGATGCATTTTCTATGTGTGCTGGGGTCAACTAAGGTTGAGTTTAAATCAAAGTTCAATTTTGAAAGCCAAACTTGTAAAATTTGAATAAAAATAATGTGGAGATCTGAAATCCAAAATCAAAATTAGGATCTAAACCTATCATGAACAAATTCCAAGATCTGAAACCCAAAGTTCCATATACAATAATGAAAATGGGATCTAATTTTGTGTGAGATCCAAAATTACGATCCAAGTTACTTGAAATCTAGATCTGATACTCTAAATGCACTATCCAAAACTAAGATCCAATCTTCCAAATGCGGATTCAATTAGATCCAAATTCAAATTTGGAGGCCTAAAATCTAATTCACATGATCTGGATCTATTATAGGCTCACTTGACTCATCTTGGTCCAAAGGGGTAAGAGGCAAACCTACCTGGGATAGGGGTTCAATTAAGTTCCAATATGGGTTAATAGTGGTTTCAGTGCCGGTTCTTAACAAAGTCATCAGGTGAACCTAGTGTGGTTTTAGGTAGGTTCAACATCGGGTTTAAATATTAATCATGTCTAAACCTAGTGTTTTGGAAAACGGGTTTGAAAATAGGTTCAATTTTGAAATTGTGCAGTTCAAGAATATGATTTTCAAAACATGCATCCTTATAAAAGTTAGTTTAGGTCAAGTGCTTGTAAGGACTATTGTTACATGCAGATAGCTAATAACTTGCTTTGATTCTCGTATCGGCCAAATTCTAAGTGCATAGTTTGAATTCCAAGCTAGATCATGAATGCATGTGCAAGGACTATTTGTTGATGCACATGTTAAGCTAGCTCAAATTTCTTAATGATTTTGAATGCAAATTTGAAAACAAAGGTTGCATTATAATATTAAAATCAAACTCAATATGCATAATTACAAAATATAAACTAACATGTTAAATTATGATTTGCAAGTCTAGACACCTTCAACTAGAGTTATGGCACATTACAAAGCCCTAACTATGCTTAGAACATGAGAAGGATCAAAGTTAAACACTAAAATCGGATTGAACCTATGCTAATAGAGTTCAACATGAAAATTTGTTTAAAAAAGTGCAACAGGACATCTTGGCCACTATGTTGGATTGACACGAAATTTGGCATGAAAATCACTTATATATGGGACAATCAACTCCAAGTGATAGACTTGAAAAACCTTTTATGATCCAAAATAAAGAAAATGAGAAACTTATGATAAAAAAATAAAAATTGCAAAAAATGTAGTCTCACAAACTTATCAAAGTGGTACATTTGGTTCGACCAAAACCCTATCAAATCAGCTTGGATTGATCTAAAAATTAGTCTATAGATTTCAGCATAACAAAGAATCAATAAGACTTTACATGTTAGCAAATATGTACTAGGTAAAAAGAAATGTCTTCAAGAACTTAGAGAAGAGATATGAACACCAGAAAGGGATAGAAACAAAACTGACTGCATGACTTCACAACTACATTTGGAAGGATGAAAAGGGTATCAAATCAACTCGGTTTTTATTAAATTTTGTCCATAGATTATTTGAATAACAGAGAACCAATAGGAGTTCAACGTTTTGAAAAAAGATTAAATGGGAGAGAGAGAGAGACAACATCACAAAGTTTGAAAAAAATATGATTCTACAGAACTCTGCCAAAAGTTGCAAAAAGTAGTTTCAACTAAATCATCTAATTGACTTGTCAAATCAACTTAGAATTAGCTGAAATTTGGTAGAGGGAATAAGAGATCCCAATTAAATGTTATGAAGTTCGTGAGCTAGACAAATTTCAGGGTCTGATTGTTGTAGTTTAGAAGTTTTAGAAAATAGATTTTAGGAAAATGACCAACTGTGGTTCTAGAATTTGATGAAATTTTCAGAAAAATAAATTAGATACATAGTAAAAGATAGCTCTTTTATAGATTGTCATTACAGTTTTTGGTTTGAGAGATATAGCTTCTTAAAGTTGGCAAATTTCAGAATTTCTGCAATTCTAAACTTTACATGAACTTGAGAAGTTACATCTCTAAAACCAAACATGTAAAAATCCCAAATGTAACGACCTAAAAACTTAAAAGCCGTTAAATTAAACATGCTTAAACCAAACACGAAGAGAAAACAATCATGAAGCACATATACATACATGAAAAGAAAACAAAAAAAAAAAGGAAAAAGAGAAGATAACAACAAAAAGGGAAGAGATGAGAGGGTGAAAAAGTGGGGGATTCACAAGAAAAGAATACGAAAAAAAATGAAGGAAGAAAGAGATTGAAAAAAAAAAGAGAGATTCAAATTTGTTTCTTCTTCTTCATCATTATTGTTTCTTCATCTTCTTTCTTGTTTCTGCCCAGGATTGGACGTGGGATGTAGAGGCCTCCACGAATTCTTTAGAGAAAAACACAGAGTTCAAGAGCGGACCCAACGTAATACAAAAGAAATAACAAAAGAGTACTGCATAACTTATTGGAAGAAAAACATAAAGTTAGTTAAGGATAAGTGTCCTCCTGGGGAGCTTAAATCCCTTCAAACTCTCTTAAATCACATATTAAAGCCATGTGTCTCCATGGAGAGTGGAAGATGGTAACACGTGTCTTAGAGAGTAGGAGATTTGATAGGATGATGATACATGTCCTTGAGAGTGGAGATTCAACAGAACTGTGACACGTGTCTTCAGATAGTAGAAAATTCAATAGGATTATGACATGTGTCAAGATCTAGTTAATTTAGATTGAAACCTTGGATTCATATACAGGTTCATATTGCTATCTGGATTGGGAGAGATCTGGATTGAGATCTAAATAAGAATTTTGATCTAGGACTTGAATCAAAAGTCTAGATCGAGATATGGATTGATAGATTTAGATCTGAAGATATGAAATTAAGATTTGGATTTAAATCAGAGCAGATGCTAGATCTGAGTTCTAATTATGCGATCTAAATCAAGGATATGAGGTCAGGGCAACCAAACTAGGCTCAATGTAGGTCCTATGTATTTAGACTCAGTGTTTAGGAGGTAGGCCTGGGCTTGATCTAGGTTTGGACTCTGCTGGACACATGTCAGATTGTGCTCAGGTCAAACCAGGTTCAGTTTGGTCAAAACAAGTTCAGTTAGGTTCCAACTTGGTTGAGATCAGTTCTAGGATGGCTCTGCGTAAGCCTTACTAGGCTCAAATCTGGCGCAAGAATATGCTACGTTTGGTTCATGTAACAACAAACTGGTTTATACAAAAAATAATGCATGCATGTGGAAATGATAATTTTACTCTTGGCACAAAACTAGGGTATGCAAGGCTAGTTAGGTAATCTGACTATCATGGGATGTGGACTAGCTTTAGTTCTAGGGGTGTGGCAAGTTTGATCAGAAAATTCCTTAATTTTTCCTTGAAAATTTACATTTTTCAAAATTGACCAAGCTGAAATTGACCTTGTAAATGAAAATATGAAAGGTAAAATGGAAAATAGGTTTGGCCTCGTTTGTGAGAAATGAACATACCAATACTCTCCTCGAGTGACACTGAATCCATTAGTGTACTCGTACAAATGTAGACATTCTAAGAGTGAACGCAAAATTGTGATTGGACTATCTGTTCGGATGGACTCGCTCGAAACAGGTAGAAATAGTGATCACACAAGGGAAAATGAAAAAATGAGACACTATTCCTTAAAAACTGTCTCTCTAACAATAGAATTTTGACTTTAAAATTGAAAATGGAGCTAGGAATACGTTTTTGACATTCGAGAGAACCTATCATGGGTCTAATCAGGTCTGCAAGTGTTCTCATGATGAGAAAAGGTGAAAAACTGAGAAAATGGGTCATTTCTTGATGATTTCTAACGAAATGTAAACTAATAAACTTGTTTTGAGAATATTTGGTGACTTATAAAAATGCAATCATCCTAATTGATATTAAGAAAAACAATGCTCATGATTCCCCTGATTGCTTTGTAAAATTAGATGAGAAATGGGGCAAAATGGGGTGATAAGAGGTAAAATGATCATTTTCCTAGGAGGCAACAACTTAGGGTGATCTGGGTTCTTATGTATGATACCTAGAGTATATGATATGCTCTGGTTTAGTTTATGACCATTACATTAGAAATTCTTTCACAAACTCTGTTTGAAATCTCATGTATGAAGAGTAAAATGGTCGTTTCAACTTATGAACATTTGAGGTGTCTACAACATAGCACCAAAACTGATAGATATGTCACTTGTACTCGTCTCCATTTTTCATATGCGGGAATCCAATAGATAGGACATGACCTATTGGCACGTGGTCTGATCGGTTCTGACATCTACCAAGGGTAACAAGTCCAACGACTAGACTTTATATTCTAACATCTATGAATTAGATGCCATTCAAATCCTATGAAAGTAAATGCACCCTATGCTTGAAAAGAGATGCATGATTTGAAATTTAAGTGAACCATCAGAATTTAGGATTCATGAACTTGTAATATTTGTTAGGAAGGACTTAGTTCATGCCTTTGTTCATCATCAAGTCATGCAAATGAACCTAAGCCAGAGATGTACGCATGAAACTATTATGCATAGTCAATATCGCTCTAAGGTTTATGAAATATAAGGCATGACTCTAAAGAGCAAAATTAAATCCAAACTTAATTTATGGTCTACTTGATTTAAAATCCAAACTGTTTTATCCATACTTGTAGTAGGGATCTAGGCTCTAGGGTTTACCTGAGGGCTGATTAGGTTTTAGATCGGATTTATGCTCCAAACCTGAAATGTGGTGTCTAAGATTTAAATTTCACAATATAGGAACCAAAGTCTCAAGACACTATCCGAATCATTTAAAATGAAACCCAAATAGTGAACTCAAGACCTAATACTTGTAATCTATTATTCATGTTCAACTTTATTATTGTTGTAAAATCTGAATGTAAATCTAGGATCCAATATCATCTTGTTAAGATCTTAGATCTAATTCACCATGAGATTCAAAACTTAAGATCCAATACTACTTTTTCGAGGTTCAACTGATATGGATCTACGTTGAACTGGGCTTGATGTAATTGGGGTATCATAGTAGGGGTTGACTTGATTAAGGACTTAGGATTGGATTAGAGTTTCATCAACCCACTTAGGGCTTGATCAAATCATGGTTTCTTGTAGTGGATTCAATACTAGGTCTTAATTAAGCATTGAGAGATTTTATAGGGCCGGCCAAGCAAAGCTACATCTGATGTTTATGACTTGCTTGTTATGGGTTATAGGGCTGGTCTAGGTTAGAACCTTGAAGACTTGGAGATGGGTTAACCAAGGTTTAGATCTTGATCATGCATGAACCTAGGGTTTTAGAAAAATAGATTTTAGAAGAGGTTTGGTTTTGAAAACATGCATTTGAAAATCTAAGTTCTTTCAAAGTGAGCTTACGTAGAGACTAGACTGAATTGGACATTCTTATGCTAGGACTACTATCGCATGGCATGGTAGCTGCTAGTCGGACTTAGTTTCTACATGCATCCTATGTCTAGGTACATATTTGAAACCTAATTTTGATGCATGATCGTAGATATGTTATCATTGTGCAAAAAGGGAACTATATGTTTGAACATCTGTTAAAGAAGAAAGCTAAACCAAAATTCAAATACTGAAATGGAATTGAGAGAGAGATGAAGGAGGAGCATACCTAACCCCACATCCCTAGCCTATATACTAAGAAATTAAAATTCTACTTCTAAGAAAGCTAAACAAATCGTGGTTGACAACATTGAAATGAATTAGCCCTCGTAAGATTTTAGGGAGAAATGGGAATTAAGATTAAGGAAGATGGTTTGACCTATGGGGGATGGAAGGAAGGCAAATATTAAGAAACCTAATATCCATCTAGCCTAGAAAAAGAGAGTTCGGTCTTTGCCAGATGTTCCAAATGAATTGAATGAGCAAAGAACTGAGCCTCTCACGACGGATGAGATGTTTCATGATGGTGAATGTGATGATATGCAGGCTAAGAATGATATTGTAGCTCTAGATCAGCCTCAGTCTTTCTCTTTGATGCTCGAGAGGAAAATGGACACAGAACCATCTGACTAAGCCTCTTAATCAAGATTTTAGGTTGGAGCATAAGGGGATTATTTAGATCACTGGGAGTTATCTCAATTTTTAATACTTTCTCTCCTGAGCTTTTGTTTATTCTTGATACTATGCTCCCTTAATATAATTTTGAGATTTTTTGAAGGTCCATCAAGAATAGAGCTGATGTCTCTAATATTGTGGTAAAAAATGGACAAATAGAATTGTATGTTGTTGGGATCCCTTAGTTTTAAGGTTGACAGTTCTGGAGGTTTCTAATCATTAGATGGTTGCGAATTGCTATTTGAGATACTCGAATTTGTTTTTTTTTTTGTGGTGAGCGTTTATTTGCATCACAAGGGTATGGAAAGAAGAATTTCTTTTAGGTAGCTCTCCACCATTCTTAAGGTTGTTTGTTTACCAATTGCTACGATAGGTTATTTTAATTGCATGAGTAATGAATTTGATAAAATTAAAAAAAAAGCCTTATGTGATTTTGTCTAGATATTTTAATAAGTTCAAGAAGTACTGCAATCTTCAAGTTGTTAATGATCTCTTAAACTCTATGACTTGGTATAACAACCACGACAAGTCTACTAGAGCCTATTGCAGGACTGACTGGGCATTGGTCAATGCATCTTGAAAACAAAATTTTTCCTACAAGTGTGGATTAAAAGTTCTGGCTGGAAGTATTTCAGATCACAATGCTTTGCCACTTCATTCTAATTTTGTCACCGAAAGAAGGTTTAGGCGCTGCTTATTAAAATTTTAAAATTGTTGGCCCTTAGAGAGGACTGTGAGATTGTTGTTTCAAAAAGTTGGAATATTCCTACTAGAGGGTGTGCTATGCTACATGTGCTGTAGATGCTTGAAGCCACTTGGAAAAATTTTTCTGCTTGGAATAAGAAGAGTTACGTAATGTGAGCAATAGGGTGATCCCCATGAGAAATCAATTGGAGGTGCTTAAAAGACAAGTGAAATATGGCAGTTATATGGATAGCCAACTAGAATGGATTCTTAGAAGAGAACTTGAATTATGTTTCATGATGAACTTAGTTTTTTGAAACAAAGGGCACGTATAAAGTAGTCAACTGAAGGTGACTCTAACACGTTTTTTTCCACTCTTGCATAAAAATGAAAGAGGCGAAAAAGAAGTTGTGTTTTGAAATTAATGGAGGTACTGTTAGTGGCGAGGAAGCTGTTCACCAGGCCTGCAAATAGTATTTTTCTGATTTTTTGAGACCTAAATGATAATGGTTAGTTTCTTTCCAATATTATGGAGGGACTAGATGTACCGTTGCTAGTTAATGCTTCTTTACTGAGACTAGTAGATTTCAATGCAGTCAAAATTGCCGTTTTTGACAAGAAAAATTGGAGTGCTCCTCGGGACTTGGTTAAAAAATACTAGCGGATAGTTGGAAAGGGCATTGTTCATGCAGTTGGAGATTTCTTTAAAACTGGTAAAATAGTCAGGTCAGTCAACAAATATCATATTGTGTGGATTCCAAAATTTTAAGGGGCCCAACAATTAAAGACTTTTGTCCAACAACGTTATTTAATGTGATCTATAAAGTCATTACTAAGATTACGGTCCTTCGTCTGAAGAGTATAGCTGCTTGTATTGTAAATGATGACCAAGGTGCTTTTGTCAGCGATAGACTCATTCAAGACCTAATCTTAATGGTCAACGAGGTTATAAATGGTCATGAGCATGGATGGGACCCTTCTTTGCTTCTAAAGTGACATATAGCTGAAGCTTACGATAAGCTTAGATTGAGTTTTTTTAAGCAAAGCATTGCAACATTTGGGTTTTGTTCCTAGTTAGGTCAAGAGGGTAATGTGTTGTCTATCTATCGCAGCCTGTGCTATAGTTATTAATGGTCGCAAAGGATCATTTTTTGTAATTCATAGAGGAATCCGGCAAGGGATCAAATGTTCCCACTACTTTTCATATTTGCTATTGAAATGTTTCTTGGAAGATTAAAATAGGAGAAAGCAATGGAGCAAATTAAGCTCCCTAAGGGATTGGGGAGACAGCTTTCCAGGCCTAGTATGTTCTATGCAGATGACATGATTATGATTTGCAAGGCTGAGTTAGTCTCAGTCAACTCTTTAAGAGATAATCTTAATGAACTGGTTGGTACTATTGGTCTTGTTGTTGGTCCCTTTAAAATCATTGACTATCCCCTTTGATGTTGAAAATGATCAAACAACCTGGTTGATTTCTGAGTTGGGTTGGAAAAAAGTCAATCTCCCTATGGTTACTTAGGTTTGCCTCTCTTCTTGGGTGAACTGACAAGTGAACTCTGTGAAGCTCTAGTTGAGAAGGTTAATATATCGGCTATCAGCTTGGAAAGTGAATCATTTATCACTTACAAATAGAAGCTCTAGCACCGTGTTGTGTTCGTTTACCTTTCTGATAAACTCATAAAATCAATTAATGAAACATGTTAGAAATTCTTGTTTTTAAACGTTTTTTCTTTTTATCTATGAATACAATTCGATTTATAAAAAGAAAAAGCAATTGGAGGTTTGCGTTGCGCGACTAATGCCTCCAAGTTGTGGCCGCCAGTTTTTAGCTTTCTTTTTTCTTATAAATGACACGCATTTGTGCTCACCCAACCTTATCGATGTGATTTACATGCATTTTTTTAATACAAAGCAAGTTTTAGTTCATGCAATTTTAGGATAAATTTGAGTTTCTTATTATATTGACAATCAAATGACTTAGCATGGCATACAGTGGGATAACCACCGTGAATTGAGAATCATATTTTTATGTCCAAAAGGTACATCCCATAGCGACGTTCTTCATGGCACGAGGTATAAGTACTCCAACGGCACCACTGCAATTCACCTTTATAGAAAGCAAACAAGAAATATTTTAATGAACATGTTGTAGGAGCTGAGTGAAGCTAAAAACTTGTTTATATTCCGCTTATCCAGCAGCTGTGTGTGACTATGTGTGAGTGCATATGTATTTCCACTTGCTGTCTTAACTGGGGATGTCAATGGATTGGATTCGAATCAGGTATACCTTCAACCATATTTACCTTTCTCGATATTCATATATTTGGATTCGAATTCAGATTTGAATATGAATAAGGAAAAATCATATATGAATATAAATCTTAATAAATCCGATTTTATAATCTGAAATTGATTTCTACATTCATGTCCAAATCCGAATGTTGAACCAAATGTGACTGATTTTCAAAATGTAAGAACACTAGATGTAGGATATTTGTTTAAAAAATGAATCTGATCTGAATCCATATCCTTAAACAATCAGATACTTGAATATATCCAAATCCGATCGGATGTCATTTCTGAAATCTGTATCTGATCCCTAGATATTAAATTTTGTGTCCATATCTATTTTTTTCGGAACGGTTCGGTCGGGTATCCAATGCAAATGGAATATATTGACATCCCTAACCTTAATTGGGAGCATATAATTAAACTGCACGGAGTAAAGATGGGTTCAGGTGCTTGCTTAACTAAATGAATCAAATTAACGAATTAGTCAATCCAAGGTGGAAAACAAACTGTACTCCAGTCCGTTTCTAAACCTAAAAGTAAATGTCCAAGCGAGATGGAAGTCTCTCTTCTTGCAGATGACCAAACAAAGCAAATGGTGGCGACATGAGAACCGATGAATATTTAAAGCGAAAGCGACCCTGTATAAGCGTAAGCACATATGGTCCAATAGTTGAACTATTCTCAAGCAGCCACAGCAGCAGCATTCTATGGCTGAATTTTTCTACTCTTTACCTAATGAAATTTAAGTAGAAGACACCTGCCCTCTTGGTTATGGAGCTTGTCGTTAGTATCTACTCCTTTAATTCAGATGGTGCGGACATAAACGGGTCCGGCTCGGGTCAAATCTTATATATATATATATATATATATATATATATATATATATATATATATATATATATATATATATATAGATGAGCGGAATTCTGGATTGGCCTTTTGATGGCCAAAGGCCAAAGTTCAAATTTGCTAATTACTAGACTTAGATCTGATCTTCTACATGCAATACCGTTTTACTTTGCCATATTAAGAAACAGTTCAGTCCATCTAATGATGCTAGAACTACATTAGAGTCCTGGTAATAACATCAAAATAAATTTTCTCCAGCAGCTTTGGTGCTAGAATCAAGATTTTGACATACAGTGTTTTAGTGTCACCCAGTGAAACGAGTCATTAGAATGTAAGTCTAAAGTAATACCGCATAGATATGTAGCTAGCAACTGTAGTCCGGTTGCTAATCCAACTTTTCCATTTTCTACCGAACCTAAGTAACTAGTTTTGGATTATGGTTGGTAATTAGATGAACTCCAGCTCTTGACATTAGGTCCGCTACTTTATCTAACAGACACCACGTGTTTGCGCTTGTGCTTAAGACCAAGTTGGACACGGAGGTGAAAAATGCATGGTGAAGGAAAGAGAAGCAGAAAGCGGCTGATCTTGGCCATCCGGAGACCGACCAATGGCAGGATATAGGCATCGATGGTGCAGGCATCGACAGGGGGCCAGATGTATCTCTCCCCTCAACGAGTCAAGGGAGCTGCCAACTCCAAGCTCCTATTTATTGATCAATTGCAAATGCTCTTTGCCACAGATCGAACCAGATTAAACCTTCCATCTCTTACCGCACTCACCACCCATCCTCTCTGGTTGCCACCAAAGCTCAGAAGAAGTTCGATGATCCAGGGACCAATGACTGCAGAGGACTTCATTACCGGCGGTGTCGTCGTCAAGGTGGTGGTATTCCTGCTGGTTCAGGTCCTGGTCTGCCTGATCTTCACCAGATCCGCAGCCGCCTTCAAGACCAGACTCTCCTCCCTCAGGAGAGTCAGAACCGTCAGCGTGCAGAGGATCGCCGCCGCTCTCTCCGATTTCCCTCAGGATGCGCCGTCGCCCTTGTCCCCGTCACCCCCTCCATCGCTCTCATATTTCTCTCGTCGTCAGCAAAGTGCTTGAACTTTTGCATCTCCTTGTGCCATAACCCTGCGGCACCTTCTTCATGTTTCTTCTCTGGTTTCTCGATCTAATATTACTCGAGTGGTTCTTCAAACAAGCAATATATATATATTCTTGTTCTTTTCACTTTGTAGATGTTAGAAACTGGTGAGCAAGGCACTCCTTTTTTGCTAAAACAACAATTGCTGGTTGCCTGGTTCGTACCAACGAATCAATTGCTGCACCATTTTTAGGCCTTCAAGTTAATTGAAATTGAGAAATTGATACTTCCGGTTATGTCCTTTAATTTGATCTAATTACAAATTGTAGTGATAACTCTCAGTTATAAATTAATTAATTAAGAAAGAAAAAGCCTGCGCTTTTCGTGTGTCATATGTACACGAGTTACCAACTTTTGAAGTGATGCTTGCTAGGTTAGTTAAGGTTTTGTATGCAAACCTTCACTACAACAATATAAGTTTTCCTGATGGTCCTAATCATCAGAAAAGACCGGCCAGAGCCATCAGTAAGGGGGCGTTTGATATAATGGAATTATGGAATTGGAAATATATTTTCTGAAAAAAGGGAATGAGAAAAATATTTCCGATTCTCATTTTGGTGAGTGTTTGATAACTGAGAAATATATTTCCAGAAACATATTTCTGTGTTTGATGATACAGAAATATATTTCCAGAAATATATTTCTGTGTTTGATAATAAGGAAACATATTTTCATATTTACATAATCTTTATATAGTTTCTTAAACACATGATGAATACAGAAATCAAGCACTACCCAGAAATAATAATAATAATTACGCCAAAAGATAAAAAATGACATGCATTTCCTTGTCAAGCATATCTAAGTTCATTCATATGTTTGAAGTTAAGAAATCATAACAAATCTATCCTCAGGGCAACAAATGAATGAAAAATCAAAATGGTATTGTGTGATTCATTACAAGAATCTCATGTACATATAGAGTAAAGAAGGTACATACAAGTAGAACAACATTTACATGTTTTTCTATTTTCATGTATGGCTCACATACACATTACACACACACACACATGAATTTATTATAGAGAACCAATGAATTTCCAAGTGTTGAGGAGTCGAAGAAGAGTGTGAGAACTTATCCATCCTTCTATCGAAAGGGATTTCAGTCTCTTTCCATTTCACTGAATATAAGAATTTTGTCTCTATTTCCTTCTCTTCTGATATGTCTATGGCTAAATTAGGATCAGTTTGAACATTAATCTCAATAACATGATCCAGGTTGTAGGAAATATCGAAGTGAATATGCTTATATAGTAAATATCTAAACTCGCCTGGGTCAGTTTTGTCATCTTTCTCAACCCTTCCAATGAATCCCCAAATTGGCAAATCATCATAGTACATCTGGAAGTAGTAATCCTTTAGGACAGCATCCTTAAACTTCGCGACATCTTCTTTTGACAATGTCTTCTGACAGAGAACTTCCGACTCTTTATCCACTCGAAAATCCAGCTGATATGGTGCATCAACTAAACGGTCACCATTCAGAACTTCACCAAGATATTCCTTTTTCTCAGTCACATGTTCTAAAATTTTTCAAAAACAATCATTAAGCATCAGATCTACCAGATTCATCACTGCCACTTTGAATAAAAAAATAAGTGGAAAGCAGACCTGGAATACAGAATGGCAGATCATAATAGCGGTATGTTTCATGCAAACAAGAGCAATGAAAAACTATTACAGATGATAAGGAAAAGGATTTGCAAGATCTACTATACTAGAAAAGCAAGAACATCACAATAATAAAAGATAAGATGTCAACAATATAATAACAATAATGAAATTTGTACCTAACTATATATGTTTACCGGATCTGAAAACACTGCACCAAGAAAGACTAAACTATCTCACTGAGTTCATGTCCTAAGTAGTACATGACATCTAATATGCAACAACAATGAGTACAGGAAACAGAAGCAACTTGACACCTGGGCATGATAAGGATGAAAAAAATGTGTTGGAACAAATAGCTATATATGTTTTTATTCTTGCTTCAGATCGATAGAAAACCAATTAAGGTAGGAAAAAAATACAAATCAATAAACCAATTTGAAGAGTCAAACCAATTTCCAACTAGATACCTTCAAAAATGGAGAGGAAAAATGCAAGATATTCAATCAGATAACCTACAAAATCATATGCTCAATCAATTTCAGTCTCAGGCAGATAAGATTCACTGCCACAATCAGCATTTCCACATATCATTGCAAGATTCAGAATCAAACTGTTCAACTATATGATATTTTAAACAGCGTTGGCTGTTAACATTTTACAATGTGAGAAAGTGCTTTTTTATATTTTTCATCAACTCCTATAAGCACTTTTAGTTGGCCACATCGGAGTAAAAAAAAAAAAAACAGACTAATAAGATCCATTAGATTTTCTATATGCCAACTGCCAAAACTGGTGGATCTAACATATGATATTCTCGCCATAAACATGGGATACTCAATTAGGCACAATTAATGCATAAACATGGTTTCCAGGGTGGATTCAAGAAGCCCTTTTTTCTTAGCAGGTATCTGATATATGTTGCATTCAGAGCAAATAATCTGAAGGATTGTTTCTCCGAATCAGTGTCTACCGTTAATCCAACCAAAACACAAATCACTAGAATCACAGACACAGGATCAGAAGAAATATTTGCATGGCAAGATTGAAGAAATATTTGCTATACCAACACTCTCCAATTACAATAATTAATGTCAAACAGATTGCTTCTACAGATTCACATGCAACTGTGATAAGAGTGATTCATTAGCACACCCGCCAACTATAAACCATCGATACTTCTAATTAACTGGGTTTCTAATCTTGAGTTAGCAATACCGACAGTGACTTTGCCAAATAAAAAATTCAACAACAAAATCAAGGCAGACCTAAAATTCTGAAGCTATGAAGCTCCGCTCATGGTAAGTGCAATGGCATTCATCAGTAGAAAAATGGTCAAGACTCAGAGCACCAATGAGAAGGAAAACATCTCAAACTAAAACATCGAAGCTAAAGCACGCTAGAAAGCGCAAAGGACCCAGACGGATAGAGTGCAACTATGGACATAACCCATCTGAAAATGGAGAACCAACAAAAATCGCACAAATTAGACAGGAACATACCAGATATAGAAAACCATATAAAACCTACTTTCAGAAAAATGAATAAAGTCAAGATCCGGACAACAAGAAACCCAAGTCATTTAGCAGCCAGAATGGAAGTTGGGATGGATTGACCTGCTTCTATTTCAGTTGCAACCTTCTGCCGCCTGAATCAAATCAACAAACAGTTGGCGGTCAGTCCCAACTACTTCACCTAGAAGTCTCATCCCTTGGCTGAAGAGTCTTGACCATGCAAGAATATGAACAATGGTACAATAATTACGAGTACTGGGTTTAATCCCCACTTCATTCCTCACCCAATTGAAAAACCCAAGAGCGATAACTGGATCAGATTGGCACCTCAACAAGAAAGCGTCTATTTCAGCATGACCCAGTTGGTGAACAAGCTCTTCCTTCCTGAGATGCTTCAGGCCACGGGGGTCTCCCTCAGAATTGAGCAAATGGTGGAGACCAAATTGGATTTGTGCGTCTTCGAGAAGAAATTTGCTGAGATTACCAAGTTTGATTTTGTGGATGGCCCTGTCTCAGCGAAGGGCAGGAAATCGAAAACGAAAACGCCTAAACAATGAAAAGAAGCATGTTAGGGAAAAGGGCCTTGAGAGCGAGGAAGAAGAAGGAGAGTGAAAGACTTACGTGAGGAGGCCGAAGTCGGGCTTGCCAAGGAGCGAGGCGGAAAGGGCGTAGCCGGAGATGAATCCGGCCGAGAAGCCGGATTTCTGTACAATGGCTGCAGAGAGGGCATCGTAGCAACCGGGCATAAGGACGATTCCTTCTGCAGATCCTGATTCTCCCTCTCTTTCCCCTACCAAACCAGTGAAGGCAAGGCAGATGACTCTCCCTCACCCATCAGATCGACGATGAACAGAGGCCGTCTAGAGTCCTATACACCGAGAAAACCAGAGTTTGGCCTCCTCCTCCTCTTCTTCTTCATTCCGAAAAGTTTCCCCCCTTCTGTCGCTCTCTCTGTGCGTAAGGCAGGCAAACATCGAGGAAACGAGTGAGTAAAAATGTCAAAACCCTCACCTTATTAAGGAGGAGCTGGTGACGGAATCCTTCGAGTGGGGACGGTTCGTGGCAGCAGGAAGAAGGTTGCGGCTTCACGGCGCGTGAGGACGAAGAAGGTTTCGTGAGGACGAAGAGGCCTGCTGCTGCGAGAGGCGCGTGAGGACGAAGAAGGATTCGTGAGGACGAAGAGGCCTGCTGTTGCGAGAGGCGCGTGAGGGAAGAGGCAGGAAATGCGACCGTTTCCAACGGTCCGAAAAAAATTTCCGGAAACATTATTCTGGAATTACCTATTCTCATTTTCAAAAATTTGAATCATTATTCCGGTGCTACAGTAGAATACCGGGCTATCCCCTTAAAGGAATTGCCGATGGCTAATGACCTCAGCTAAAGTTCTGTAGGAAAAAGTATTCTTATCACTTTAAGCCTTCGGCAACAATGGCTATTATTTTCAACTGTTTTAGCCATCAGGAATTTAAAATCCACTTACTAACAGTTGAAACCATCGGGAAATATGCTCATTTACGGTTGGAATAGAGGCTGTTCTAACAGTCCTGACAATTAGGAAATCTAATGTTTTCCTGATGGTAACAACCATTATGAAATGAGTTTATTTGCTGATAATTATTATATATATATATATATATATATATATATATATATATATATATATATATATATATATATATATATATATATATATATATATATATATATTCAAGTAGAAAAGTTATTAAGAAAGAGAGAGAGAGAGAGAGACCACGCATTAAGAAGAAAATTTTGAAACTAAACATTTCAAAAGTTACAAATCATGTTGTGACATATCAATCCTAAATAATAGGCATCCACTCAAAGACATATAGATACATAAATTTCACTAGATATTTTTGTACTACACACTTTTAAGCATACCATCACCATCATCTTCAACCATCCTATATTTTAGAGCTTCAATACATTTCTGATACATGGCTCTCCACAACCAAAATATCAGCCACCCAATTCTCCAAAGACCATGAGTAACTACCCCTGTTCTATTGTAAATGTACATCTATTGATTAGAAAGTCCTTTAGCATTCATTGCAAAAAATTGCTCGTTGATATCTTAAGAATAACATTGTAGAGAAGAGAAACCATAATTTATCTCAAGTATTGCTTTCAGCAATGCATGTTGAAACTTCATAAAATCATAGGAGGAGAATCAAGAGCAACATCACAATCCAAAATAGGGAACTTCAAAACAACCCAATTACCAGTTGGACAAGTAAAAACATGCATGCTTGAGAAGAGAGCAAAACAGGACAGCTATGAAGAATGTACAAGTGAAACAAGGATAACCAAAAAAAGCATGCTTCTTAAATGGTTTTGTACAAGTTCAATCAAAGTTTCAGAACCGGTGAAAGTGAAGTTCCCAGCTTTCCCTGGTCAGAGTATAGCATCTTATTTTAGCTTGCTATTTCATATAATTTCACATGTTACACTGGGCATTCTAACTAAAGTTAAGCAAATGGGTTGAACATAAATGCATATTAATCCATGAGTTTGCTCATATTTGTAGTGTTGACTAAGTAAAAATCCAATAGAATTTAGGGTAGCAACATTTAGAGGGTTTAAAGTATCTACATCATAATAAACATCTCATTCAGGGGTCACGTGTACATCTCATTAAAGTAAATTACACTTGCTTACCATAGTATGAAGCATTTTAATCTTTATTAACAACATCCTTGAAATTTTAAAAGGCAAGAACATTAGTAAATTGTCCAAGGATAATACAAGTAGCAACAAATTTCACGTTTTGCTTACATCTTCATAAATGTCATGCAACCCATTGTTTTGCACTATGAAAGCAAAAGCCTGTTTGGCTTTGGTCAAAGAAGCAATTGTGGCATCAGCATGCATCCTTTTTTGTGGCCTTAACATGTCAAAATAGATATTGTGACTCTCCCCTTTTGGAGGGAGGTCTCTTGTCAAAACCTGTAGAAAGAAAAAACAAGTAATTTTCCCCGCAAAGCCTTAAAACCCTGATGTGTCGTCTTAATTTGCATTAAATACATTTCACCTTTTACTAAAAATAGCTTTTGCACATGGAAAAAAAAAATCAATGGAAAGGATAAAATGTGGTAGGTCATTACACTAGAACTGCCTCACCCTATAGATCACGCTATTGAAAAGCTAGACTTGAGTGGTCATAGTATTCAATGTTCATCACCTTATAAATCATCAATCATAATGCAAGGAAAACAATAAAAGTAAATGACGAAGTGCAATAGACATAAAGATTATGTTAAATATCGTCTATTGCCATTGAAGGTTGATAAGAGGGTCATCTGAGCAATAGAAAAAAACAAGGAAAAAGGACAACAAAAAGACATGTAGCCAGTTGTAGGTAATTGAAAACATAGCATGAGGAAATAGCTTGAAGCAGATGTAACAAAATTTTGAAAATCAACAAGCTAAATCCAAACCTGTCACAGCATGACATTGTACTCCAATCCCTCATAGGTGTCTTCAATTGCTTCATACATCAAGGTGATTGGACATCTGAATGGACTTTAAAATGGATTTTAAATATTTGGAGATTCTACTATGCCTATGTTAAAGATTTTATTGTCAAACATTTGTGCCGGCTGCCTATTAACTGAATGAACTGAAACAAAAATAGGAAGCCAGGATCCAACTATTTAGCCACCACCTCTTTGACATTGTTGAGGGCCTATCGAGTTTGGCAACTTGCTTTACCAACAACCAAGTCAACTGATTCTAAACCTGAACCAAATTTTTGTTCAAGTAGAGAAAAGAAATTTTGATACTACAAATATAAAATCATCCATAAGTCGAAGCCACATAAAAGTATTTGTAACAGAAGCAAAGATAAACATATGCATTCTCAAAGAAGATAAAATAATTTAAGATAGCTCTAGAGTGGGGAATGAATAACTGTGAAGTTTACTTCATTAGTAACAGTACATACAAGCTGTAGTTGTTGAATATTGAACAATCATGGTGCATGCTCAAACTATGTGTTTCAAAAATCATACAAATGTTGCCACTTGAAGACGATATAGCAGAGTTGGTTGTTCATAAAGTGAAACAGCTCAATTTTTTCAAAAATATTCACTCGTTCATTTCATCGAACAGACGATTAGAAGTGACATAAACAAACTGAAAAACTATGACAAGTTCGAGCACAATAGAGAGGGAGAGTGATAGATGAACCTCACTTCACAAGCTCCACTAGAGCCTCTCCATAGTTGCTGCTGTGATTGCTGATAATTGAGAGAAAGAGAGAGAGAGAGAGAGAGGACCTTCTACAAATCCCCAAATCGTTTAAACCTCCACGATTGCTGTTGCTTGAGAGAGAGATGCAACCCTCCAATTTGTAGAGCTTCACAAATCTCGAAGGACAACTATGACAAGTTCAAGGACAATAGATAGGGAGAGAGAGACGAACCTCTCTTCATGAGCTCCACCAATGGCTCTACACAGGTACTGTGTAGTTGCTGCTATGAGAGTGAGAAGAGAGAAGATGGGGGTAAGAGGGAGGGACAAGAACCGGTCCACAAACTCAACATTCTTCAATACCATCAAGGTAGCACCATCTAAGAATTAAACTCAGCACATGACAATAACATGTCACGCAACCCAAAATATTGCACTAGAGAGAGAGAGAGAGAGAGAGAGAGAGAGAGAGAGAGAGAGAGAGAGAGAGAGAGAGAGAGAGAGAGAGGATCTTATGCAATTCCCTAAATCATCTAAGCCTCCACAATTGTTGCTGCTCAAGAGAGAGATGCAACCTTCATAAAGTCCCCAATTTGTTCCAATGATTTACAAAGCTCCACCAATCATGCCAGGCATGTTTACGAAAGTACCATTTTTAAGTGCAGTAACATATGGAAGGTTATCGTAACAACATTCCATTTTTCTGCCAGCATTTCCCATGTTCTCTCGTAAGGGCAGTTCAAGGTGATAACACACGAGCCCAACATTGCCAACCACCACTAGCTTCACTTGTGACCCGATGAATTGTTGTCCTCTATGGCTCAATAGCATGATCATTTGCCTATGACCATCGCAGTTGATGGCCAGGGGCAGAAGGAGGGGGGCCTGCCTGGGTTATGGCCCCACCCGAGTAAATTGAAAAAAAATTACATTGAAAAAATTGAAATTTTTTTAGTTGCACCATATATTGTTTGGATTCCGGTTTACTTTGGCCCTGCACCTAAAAAAAAATCCTAGCTCCACCCCTTTTGATGGCTACATTTGCTCCCCCTCATGATTTCCACAAGATTCAAGATGGTACAACATCAACTGATGATGATGCCATCTGTCGTCATATGCAAGTCATCTCGGTCTACCCACCATCCGTGACAAACTCTTTTGGTCTAGTGCTTCAAATTTATACGTATGCAGACTTAGTAGGAGTTTTCAAACAGATTTGATGCAATGTAATTGCACTAAATATTATTCTAATTCACAAAAAAGCTTTGTTTTTAAAAGAAATTTTCAAAGGTTCCAACTCTGCTAGTGGGATCTTGCCAGTCCAAAGGCCCTTGAACCAGAAAAGCTTTAAATAAAAGTATATAGAACATAATCACACTAATTTTTGGAAAATTATATACATGCATGTGTGTACATCAATTTCACATAGTTATCTAATTGTTTAGTAGTCTTATTTATCTATATTTTTTGTGTTAGCGCTAGTTTAGTTAGGTAAATATTTAGAATGGTCAGCTTTGGCCTTATTCCGCTAACAGCGTTGGATGTACTGTGTTGGGAAGCACCGGAATCGACATGGTACGACACGGGTTTGTCTGACGTTTAAGAGCACCCATGTATGTGACATAGCTACCCTTACGTCGTATCAGACGCATCTCAAGTAACCATTGGGCCCTATACTTGAATGGACACTTGGGCTATGTTCCTCTCCCATATCCCATCCACCACCAAATAGGATGCAATGTTCTCAAGGGTTGGTTACTTTATATTTGACGTAGCTAGGTATTCAGCACTCAGGGTCCCAACTAGGCTTGTATATGAACTAAACTCAGATGCTATTGCTCCTCAATATGCTTCAAAAAAATTAGGAAGACAAGAACATGAGAGGAAATTTTTTAGATCCATATAGAATGATAGGTTTCGATCCTATCAAACACCCAAAGGCGATTCTCAAGTAAATCTTATTTTTTTATTCAATTTTTTTTTTTTGTTTTCAAATAGACAAGGTGGCAGTCATTGAGCCTGCAAGAATCTAAGCAGGATACTTCAGCGATGATCGTTTGAGCATGTCTCTGCTTATTAATTATGTAACTGTCTCATTTGGACTCATCTTTATTTCTATCTCTATTCCATCTTACACTCAATATGAGCAGTAAAGGAAGCTCAGGTTGGGAACTTTACAAACCAAATACCATAACTTCTTAATTATGTAACTGTCTCATTTGGACTCATCTTTATTTCTATCTCTATTCCATCTTACACTCAATATGAGCAGTAAAGGAAGCTCAGGTTGGGAACTTTACAAACCAAATACCATAACTTCTCAAACAGACAAAATGACTGAAAGATACCCTATAACAAGAACACTTCTTCCTTGGTTGTACAAAATGTAACTACTTCTTTTGCCCAAGCTTAAGAAACTTGTATCCCTCCTCTGGATCATCCTTTCTTTTCCCCCTCGATATTTGCCTATTTTTCTTTCTTCCCCTTTCCTTTATTATTTTGTGTTCAAACCACTCTAGAATATTGGTGGATATCATGAAAGAGAAAGGAAATGAAAAATGATCAGTTTTATAATATATATATATATACACACACACACATATAAGGAGAGAGAATGTGAATTAACATGGAGGAGAGAGAAAGAGGAAGAATGCAAGGAAACAACCTGATGGTTACTTCATTGGTCTTCACACAATATAAGTACAAGGAACAACTACATTATCACTAAAAAGTTTGGTAACCAAAAATTTACAAAAAACCATTTACAAAATACAACATTTGATACAGCTACCCAAACCACCTTCCAAGCTAATATCTTGCTATCTTTATCCGTACATGATCGTGGGAACATCAATCGTTATACACAGAGTACAAATCCTTGCTGATTTTTCATGAGATTAGAGGGAAATCAAATATTTTATAAACTTCACTTTTGACACTTTCCCCCAAACGGGTGTTTGAACACCTTTTGCCTTGCACCTTTGTAAAGAGATTGGCTAATTGATCATTGCTTCTAACACAGTAAGATGTGATTAAGCCTTGACTGGTTGTTTTTCGTACCACATGACAGCCTAAATCAATATGTTTGGTATGTTCATGAAATACCAGATTAGTTGAAATATATATTGCAACTTGATTATCACAATATAATTTACAGTCACAAATGATCCATGCCTAAGCCTGATAACAAGTACTTTACCCATGTTACTTTACAAACGGCATTTGCCATTGCCCTGTATTCCACTTTAGCATAGGAGCAGGGCACCATAGCCTGCTTTTTAGTCTTCCACGATATTGGAGATGCTTCAATGAGAGCACAATAGCCAAAGACCTATCTTTTTGTTTCATGACAAACCACCCAATCTAAGTTACAAAAAACATTCTTTTGAAAAATAAAATACGTTGCCCTGGATTCATTTGAATATGTGACTCGCATGGTGCCTGCATGAAGTGACTTAACATGTGGATGCTAAATTGGATGTCGGGCCTTGTAATGCTCAAATAAATGAGTTGGCTCACCAATTTTATATACCTTGTTGGATCATTTCATGCCTCACTTTGAGTAGCATCAAGGGTGTGTGTCTACTCCCTTGGAATTTCCACTGGTTTTGCGCCTAAGAAGACTGATTCATTTATAAGGTTAAAAGCATATTTCTGTTTTGGAACATAAATCTTTTTGGAAGACTAGGTGATTTCCAACCCAAAAAAATATTTAAGAGTGTCAAGATCTTTCATGCAAAATTCGTGATATAAGAATGATTTAAATTTCCCCACAGGATTCTTCTCCATATTACCAGCAAGAAAAGACTAACCTCATGTAAAGGCAAAGAGAGTCCCATCAACCTTTGTATATAATTCTGAATGCTTCAAGTGCCATAGATAACTTGTGAAACCAATTCCATGGAGACTCCTTAAGGTCATAGAGACATTTGTGAAGTTTACATATGAAGTTCTCCTCCTTATAGTCGCATCCTTGTGGCAGCTTCATGTACACATCTTCATGCAAATCTCCATGAAAGAAAGCATTATTTGCATTCATTTGATACGATAGCCAATCCTTTGCAGCTGCTACAGCTAGAAGGGTTCAAACCATTATTATTTTTTCTATAGCCACAAATGTTTCAATGTAGTCCAGTACTTCTTGGTGAGAGTACCCTTTGGCTACCAACTATGCCTTATACAACTCAATGCATATGAGAATTTGACTTTGTACACCCACTTACAACCGATTGGTTTGATTCCTTTCGGCAACATAGTCAAGGTCCAAGTTTTGCTTTCTTGATACACTGATTTTTGCATCCATTGCAGCATGCCACTCTTTATGTTCAACTGCCTTTTCATAGGTTTCAGGTTCATGGATTGAGGTTATGGACGCTAAAAAAATTAGAGTACTTAGGAGAAAAATGATGGAATCATGTAAACTTGGAAAGAGGGTACCATGTGCCTTTTACAGATCTGGACATTGAGGTGTCATTGGTATAGGTGCAGAAATTTGAGAACAATGAAAATTTCTCATCCAAGTGGTTGGCTTTTTTGGACAAATAGATCTTCTAAGTGGTTCTCCTAACTCAGATTCTAAGACTTGATCTGGTCCATTGGTTTGGACTGATTCTACAATTTCACTTGGAGGCTCAGGCGAGGTTATGTCATGAGGTTGAGGGAGGCTCTCACTATTGTGTATCAAGTCAGATATGTCATCCTTTGTTTCAGTCATACGTGAAATTTCATTTTCAAGGTAAGTTTCTTCCAGAGGACTAATCAAATCATCTTTGTTGTTGGCATAGGCAAAACAGTCATCATTGTTTTCCATTACTTGCTGGACAAGGGAAGACATTTTCATAGAAAACAACATCTTGATTAGTGAAAACTCTTTTATTTTCCAAGCCATAGACTTTGCATACTTTTTGGGTCTTTGGATAACCAATAAAGATGCATTTGTGTGTTCTAGAGTAGAACTTTCCTTTATTAAGATCATTATTTGTCACATAATAGAGATATCCAAAAGTGCATAGATGTTTAAAAGAGGGTTTTCTTTCATATAGTTTTTCAAATGGAGCTTTTCCTCCTAAAGCAGGTGTAGAAGTGCGATTGATTAAATAAGTCACAATTAGAATACAGTCACCCCAAAATGGTACTAGTAAATTTGCTTTGATGCGAAGAGCCTTTGCTACTTCAAGAAGATAATGATGCTTACTTTCTACCACTTTGTTTTGTTGCGGAGTGTTGCTATGTTGACGTATGGTTGCTTGCTCATTGAGAAAAGGTTACTTTTCATGATTAAAAAAAATCACATTATCTAATATCATGTTTTTATAGATATGCTAATTTGATCTTTTATCAAAGCAATGAAATTTTTCGTGTGATATAATGTTTCATGCTTATGTAATGAAAATCTATGTGGATCGAGTATCGTCATCTACTATACTCAAAAAATAATGTGCTTCTATAAGCGTTGGCAAAGAGTACAAACACCAAATGTCATAATGAATCAATGCAAAATAGTTTAATGTAGAAATACTATCTAGATCAAACTTCAAATTTGTTTGTTTTGCTCAATGCAAACATCAAAACAAGTTTGTTATTCAAAACATTATTCAATCCTAAATAAAATTTAACCAGATTGAATCTAGAAGTTGAAAAATGACAAAATTGCCTATGCCATAGGCTTGGGATGATGTCACGGTAAAACATCTCATAGGTGACCCCACTGGTTGAAGTTCATATAGTCCTCTTTCTTTACCCTAACCAATTGTTGTCCTCATTATAAGTCTCGAACAACATAATGTGTGGGAAAGAAGGTTACTCAACAATTTATTGTCATGGTTAGTTTATTAACAGATAATAGGTTTACTTTGAAGAAAGGAACACATATGATGTTTCCAAGAGCGAATGATGTCAAATGAACATTGCCAGTTTGATGGACAAAAATCATGTTGCCAATGGAAAGGTTTATGAATGCATGACAAGTTTTTTGAATCTTGAAGGATTGAGCTGTCAGCACAAATATGCTAACTTGCTCCTATATCTATAATCCAAGGTACATGATTGAGGTCCAATGAAGAGATATTACCTATGAAGTTGATTGAGGCCGTTCAATTCATAACTATGAAAAGAGTTTAGGGTACTCATCCATGGTGAATGAGGGAAAAACTCCCTTGCTATCTTGGCTACCATTACCTAAGGAACCAACACCATTGACTATACGAGAATCTATCACCTTCTAGTTTGTGTCGCAGGTGCAACCATGGGTGGTTTGAAATCAGGATTATAGGGACCACATCCTGGAGGATAGCCAATCAACTCAAAACAATTTTCTTTACATGCCTTGTACTGTGACATTAGCTACACATAAGCTGGCTCTAACAACGTCCCTTATTTTTTTGGAACCTTGAGGATTGACCGTGCACTTTTGTTTTGGCATTGTTGTAGTTCATGATGGTCAGGGAAATCTTAGAAGGTGACGATGTGAACCTTGCTTCATGTTGTTCTTTTCTTGCAATACTGAGCATAGACTTTATTCATATTAGGCAAGGAACATGGAGTAAAATTTTACTATGAATTGCACCATACAAGTTATTCGACCCCATCAAGAACTGGATTGCTCATTTTCTTTGAATCTAGTATGAGTAAACCTTCATTGCACCAAATGAACGGATTGGCAGAGGGGAATAAGATTTAAGTTCATCTCAAAGTGCCTTGATTTTTGTGTATTATGTGGTGACTGACATAGTCTTCTATTGAAATCAGCGTATTGAGCTTTGCAACTGGAATATTCTTGATGCAATGCTTGGAGCATACCTGCCTTTCAATTCTTTCCAAGCTCTCGAGTGGAAGTAGCATAAACAATACTGGCAACGATGTGTTTGTTAATATAATTCAAAATCCATAAAAGAATCATATTATTGCATCTAACCTACAATGCATGATTATTTTCTCCTTCTTTTGGTTTTTGATGGATCCATATATGAAACGTAATGTAGTTCTAACCAATAAATCCACAATCATGGCTGTACTCCAAACATCATAATTGTCACCCATAAGTGCTTGGGGCACCAATACACTTCTATGATTATTAGAATGATGCAAATAGAAGGGTTCTGACATCACCTAGGAATTCACCGAGTTGCTGATGTGGTCAAGACTCGTTATTCTTCTCATTGTCTGTCATTCATCCTCCTCACTGTGCTGATACCATGTGAATTAATACGGAGAGTGAGAGAGAGAAAGAGGGAGAGAGAAATCCAATGGATATTTCATTGATCTTCATGCAATATTAATACAAAGAACAACTAAATTATTGCTACAAAATTTAGTAACCAAAATTTTACAAAAAAATGTTCACAAAAATGCAAGATTTGGTACAGCTATCAAAACCACCTTCCAAACTGAAATCCTACCTATATTTACCCATACGTGATAAGGGCAACATCACTACACACAATAAATGCTGATTTACCCTGAAGTTAGAAGGAAATCAAATATTTTTTTCTAAACTTCATCCCTTGTAGAGAAAGAGATGGAGAGAAGGTACGTTAACAATTTTTTTGCGTGGAAACAATGGAATCATTTGATCCATTTACTTTGGACAAAGGAGCAGCCCAGCTGACAATGTCAATGATGTTTTTTCTTATGTTCATTTTCCCCATTTTTAAAGTGACGAGAGGGGGATTGAGGCCTCCATTTTCCCTCTCTTCATAGCTTCGTTTCTTTGCCTCCCCTTCTCTTGGTTCTCTCACTCTAGCACTTGCTAGAGCACAGAGAGGAGCTGCTTCATCTCTTTCTCCTTCTCTTCTCTCTTACTTTTCCATTTTACCAATAGGTGTGTGCTGCTCTCTCCCTTTCCCTCTCTCTCATCCCTCCCTCTCTCTAAGGGTTGGCCATATTGGACATGGCTGACTCATATAGGGCTGATCCAGCAGCCCCTACTTTTATTTTGTGTTGGGTTGGCCATACCGAAGCTTTGGCAGCGCTTCTTTTATTTTTTTCCAATGGGTTGGCATTAGATATGGCCGACTCAAGGAGGAGCTTCTCTGGCAGCCCCTTATTTTATTTTTTCAGCGGGTTGTCCATCACCAAGAATTGGCCACACAGCCTACTCAAGAAGGGGCTGCTTTTAATTTTTTCAGTGGGTCAGCCATGGCCAAGTGTTGGCCAAGGCTGACTTATGCAGGGCCTTCTCCATAAGCCAATCTCTTTCTATTTTTCTCTATATATCAGAAAACAATATGGAACGAAGAAGAAGAGCACAGAAATTTTACAAAGAAGTTAATGTGCTTCAACTTCAAGGAGTGCACATCCACAATAAGAGGAATTTTCTCTCTCACTCTCTTACCCATTAAGTTGGAGAAGATGTCCCTTTATAGTTGCACCACAAGGATTGAGCACATCGTTGCATGATTTTCTGGTTACATTTATTTTACCATTATCTTACCTTTTTTTATTGATTATAGTTACAACAGATTTATCACTAAATCTGCTAGTTCTATCTTCAAAGCCTTCCAAATCGCACTCGCTGTTAACATGTGCAGCTTGGCTTTCCTTATCCTCGTTAAGAGCAGATTGACTTCCTTTTGTCAATACCAGTAGATTTCTACTTTCCTTAACATTTCCCCTCAAGCTCAATGTGCAAGCCTGCATGTGAGGTTTGCTTTTAACCATATAGAATCACACCTTGGAAAGGGAGTTAGTAAACAAGTTCCCCAATTGATCTTTAGTATTCACATATGTAACTATGACAAGATTTTTGGCGATATGATCATGTATAAAATGCACATCAATTTTGTTGTGCTTAGTTTGTTGATGAAACACGAGATTAGCATAGAAGTAAACAACACCAAATATTGTTACACCCACAAGCCCTTCATCTTGGTGTAGTAAGCTGCAATAGATGATTGATGTTGTCTGCAATTTATGATTTGTTGTTGTATTTGGTATATGCGAGGTCCATTCGTTTGGGTGAATCTGGCCTCAAGGTCCCTCCAAACTTCTGTTGCAGAAGTGGCATGGATCACACTAACAACCAAGTCTTTATGGATCGAATTCAAGATCCATGACTGGACAAGATTGTTACATCGCTCCCACGTGAATTTGAGACTTGGAGGACTCTTAGGCTTGGGGAGTGACCCATCCACAAAGCCAAGCTTGTTTTTGGCACTAAGGGCCATCATCATAGCCTTGCGCCACATGGTGTATTTTTCTCCATTCAAAAGATGAGATACAAGAGTAGTACCTGGTCCATCTGAATGATGGATATAATATGGACTTGAGGCATTAAGCTCGTTGGCATAACTTGTTGTTGCATCGCTTCTTTCTGCCATTCTCCTTTGATTAAAGATGCTTCTTATTAGAGAAATTTACGAAGATCCGAACAACAGGTGGACAGCTTTAAACTCTGCCCCAGTCTGTGAGAGAAAGGGGAAAGGCGGAAGGTTAGATCCTTCCTCTGGTCCCGTAGCAGCAAACCCAAAACAACGCCCTCTCCTCCTACATCTCTGTAATTGGATATGGTGAAGGTGCCCTATTACAGCCCTGCACTTATGCCCTGGGAGAGTAGTTTCGGGGAAGCGCCGCCAATCTCTTGCTATCGGGCGAGGAGATCTAAGAGTAAAAGGGACCTCCGATCTATGCTTCTTTCTGAGCGGTAATTGCAGATGGGAAAGAAGCGGGAGATGGTGAGCAGCAGCAGTCTTCCTACATGGTTGAGCACCTCATTGTCGTAAACACTACAATGCCCTCTCCTCCTCCATCTCTGTAATTGGGTCTGGGGAAAGTGCCCTATTCCAGAGGTTGGCTAGAGGTTGGAAAGGGGAGTGAGGGGTTTACAGGATGTACACACGGAAGCAAAGGATATAGAGGATGAGAAGCCCATTGATGAGAATAGGTTGGATAAACACCCGCTCTGATACCATGATAAACTTGTAATGGTAAAGTACAAGGAAGAACAGAGAAAGAAAGCTTTTCACTTGTATTCATGACAGATCTCCATATTTATAATGGACGATACATAACTTTGGGTAAATCTCTAAAAGAGATAACAGAGATTTTCTAGGGATTGGATCAAGCTAATGCTTAGATATGATAAAGATAAACAAAAACTGTTGTGATATTTTGTTATGGAAAGCTTATCTTAGATCTTCTTTCCAACACATTCAGATGCCCCTAATATGATTTCACCGACGTCGGTGGTATGCGTGGGCACGGCATTTTTAACTGATCGACGATGGAGCTGTATTGATGTTAAGGATTTAGTATTACGCAGGAACAACTAATGTTGAGAACATGCAGTTGATGGCCTTTATATATATATATATATTCAAAATCTCAATCAACCATCCCAAAGGGAGAATGAAGTTACCAATTCATCCGACTTACCAAAGAAGTCGGACTGCCCAATATGAGATCCCAAAAATTTCAATTATTTTAATAACGCCAAATTGATGAAATTTGAAAATCTGGATATCAAATATATGTATTCAGGCTCAAAGAACATTTAAATCAGATCTCTTAGGAATAACTTCTAAATCTCCAAACACTTCAATGTCCTCATACATGACTTTGAGCACAACCAATTTTCCAAAAGTCAACTAGTTTTGAACCAAAATCCCATCAATATTTCAGCTGACATGGGCTTGAATTAAATCTCTAACCGGCAAGCAAAAGCTTTCCAAATCAACCGAACTTTTAAAATCATTATCAATTTCTGAAGACCTGATTCAAGTCAATCGAAAGTCTTAAAACTGTACATTCATTTTTGAAACAAAAGTTGCAAAAATCTCAAAATTTCAAAGACATTGATTTCCAAAATCGAGTCAAGCTCATGGATTATGTGTAGAATGCGAAGAATGGATCTCACACTCATCCAACATCCAAAACTCTCAA
>JAANDH010000083.1:510348-521419 GCA_011799765.1 Nymphaea thermarum | reverse complement strand
AAGGCGGCGGGTGAGGCTGCAGCACGATCGTCGGGCGTGAACAGTGAACAGTGCTGCAGTGAACAGTGGCGTCGGGTGAGGCTTCAGCAGATTGTCGGGCGTGAACAGTGATGAACAGTGCCCGGTAAGTGATGAACAGTAACTGGTAAGGGATGAACAGTAACGCCGGAACTTCACGGCTCTGATACCATGTAGAAACACGAGAAAAGATGAAAAGAAGAACAAGATACACGATGTAACGTGGAAAACCCTCAACTTGAGGGAGAAAAAACCACGAATGAGGAGGAGTCGGTGCCCACTAGCATCCAGACTCTCTCTCTCTCTTGATAACTATCATTCACACTAAAGATTAGGGTTACAATGACATAAGTATGCCCTAACAGGCCATACTGGATCGGGTCCAGACCCGGACCCATACACCAAGATCCGTCAACAGGAAGAACCTTGGTGAACATATCAACTGTCTCATTTTCATAGGAGACATGAATAGTGCTAATAATTCCTTCTTGAACTAAATCTCAAACATAGTGGCAATCCACTTCAATATGTTTTGTCATCTCATGAAAAACAGGATTGTTAGCAATATAAGTAGCTGCCTTGTTGTCACAATACATCTTCATTGGGAGATTCACTGAAACACCCAACTCTAAAAGTAATGATCTTACCAATGACATTTCAGCCGCAGTTTGAGTCATATCCCTATATTCCGACTCAGCACTAGATCGAGCCACCACATTCTGCTTCTTGCTCCTCCAAGAAATAAGATTACCTCCCACAAAGACACAAAAACCTGTAGTAGACTTTCTGTCATCTACAGATCCTGCATAATCAGCATCACTATATGCTTCAATGTCAACACCTTCTCCCTTTTTGAACTATAACCCCTTTCCTGGGACTGATTTTAGGTATCTGACAAGCATTGGAGCAGCGTCCCAATGAACTTTCCTAGGTTTCTCCATGAATTGACTTAGTTTATTCATAGCAAAGCTAATGTCAGGGCGAGTGACAGTCAAATATAGCAGTTTTCCTATTAAAGATCTATAAGATTTAGAGTCAAAAGGCTCTGATTCATCATCATGTATATGATGCGAAAGTTCATGGGAAGAGTTGCAGGTTTAGCCCCCAATAAACCTGTTTCTTGCAGAAGATCCAAAGCATATTTTCTCTGAGATAGTACAACTCCTTTACTACTACGGGCCACCTCAATACCAAGAAAATAACGGAGTTGTCCAAGGTCTTTTGTGACAAAGTGTTTCTGAAGAAACTCCTTTGTCTGAGCTATCTCTTGATCACTTTCCCCAGTGAAAACAATATTATCAACATAAACAACTAATATCACTATACCAGATGTACCTTGCTTGATAAACAATGAGTGATCAAGTCGAGACCGACGAAAGCCACATTTAGATAAGACCTCAGATAGCTTATGAAACCATGCACGAGGACTCTGTTTAAGCCCATAAATAGTCTTCTTTAATTTGCATAACTTGGAACACTCCCCTTGTCGCTCAAAACTAGGTGGTTGCTGCATATAGACAATTTTAAAAAGATCTCTATATAGAAAAACATTTTTCACGTTCAGCTGAAATAAAGGCCATTGTCGCTGGACAACAAGAGATATAATAAGTCGAATAGAGACCAATCGAGCCACAGGTGAAAAAGTCTCAAAGAAGTTGACACCATAAGTCTATGTATATCCTTTAGTGACAAGACGTGCCTTGAACCGTTCAACTGAACCATCAGAATGATACTTGATGGTGAACACCCACTTGGAGCCAACCACATCATAGTGTCTCAGTGGATCCACCAATTCCCAAGTCTCTCGAAAGATAAGAACATCCATTTCCTCCTGCATGGCATGCTGCCACCATGAATCTAATAAGGCTTGATGGTGAGAAGAAGAGATCATGTGACTAGACAGAGCTCGATCAAACTGCACCAAACTTGTACTCAAATGGTTAGTAGAGACAGAATTAGAAATCGAGTGTAGTGTGCACTGTCGCTTTCCCTTACGAATAGCAATAGGGAGATCATCTGCATAGTGTTCATCATTGAAACCTGAATCAGTCTGATCAGTGGAGATTACCTCTTGAGAAGATGCTGGTGGGCTGTTGGAAGAGGGACCAAGACGACGAGTGTAAACCAATGGAGGATCAAGGAAACGTTCATGTGACATAGGTTGAGATGGCGATAAGGACTCAAGGGACACTGGTGGAATGGACAGAGGAATAGGTATAGGCATCTCAGACAGAGGAGGACTCGAAGGAGAAAAATAAGGACGAGCCTCAAAAAATGTAACATCCGCACTAATAATCTCTTTCTTGGTCTGGGGATCAAAGCACGTATATCCTTTTTGATTGGTAGAGTATCCAATAAATACACATTTGATGGCTTGGGCAGCAAGTTTGTTTTTGTCTGGGCCTAGGATGTGTGCAAAGCAAGTGCATCCAAATACTTTGGGAGGTAAATGAATAGTGGTCGATTTGGATATAAAAGTTGAATGGGAATACGTTCTTGGATGGCTGACGAGGATAATCTGTTAATGAGGTAACATGCAGTAAGAATAACATCCCCCCAAAAATAGGCAGACATGTGAGAATGCAACATGAGGGTCCGAGCCACATTTAGGAGTTGTCGACGTTTACGTTCGGCAACACCATTTTGTTGGGATGTGTGTGGACAAGTATATTGAGGCCGAATTCCATGATTGACATAAAACTGAAGTAGAACGGAAGATTTGAATTCAAGAGCATTATCAGTGTGAATATTTTTTACAATGAAACCAAACTAAGTTTTTATTTCCTTGACAAATTTAGGAAGAAGACATGACTTCGGATCTTTTCCGTAACAAGAATACCCAACTGACTCGAGTAAAATCCTCAACCAAAACAAGATAATACCGAAAACGCGAGTGAAAAGGAACCCGACTAGGACCCCACACATCCACATGAAGGAGATCAAATGGACTTTGACTAGATGGTTCTTGACTCAAAGGAAAGATACTCTTTGTATGTTTGCCTAATTGGCAAGCATCACATAAAGGACTCTGATATAGTAATACCTGGAAGCATGCGACGAAGTTTTGACACTGAAGGATGACCCACTCTGAGATGCCATTGAAAAGGATAAGGCTTCGAGGAGAATGAAGATGCAACAACATTTACTGGGACGAACAAGAAATAGAGACCCTCACGTTCATGGCCGCCACCAATCATCTTCCCAGTTAGTAAGTCCTGAAAAGAACATGTACCAGGGTAAAAAATGACTACACTTTAAATTAATAGCCAGCTGCTTAATAGTTAACAAATTAACAAGAAACTGTGGAGCATAAAGCACGTGGGTAATAGTGCTTAAATGTGGGAGATAAATATCACTGCTGCCCAATACAGGAGATAGCTTGCCATCAGCTAATCTGACATGTTGTGGTGTAGAGAACCTGACTAATGATGAAAAAATATGTAGTTGATTACAACAGTGCCTGGAGGCACCAGAATCTATCATCCACATCATATCTAGGTCATCGGTAGGAGCACCAACAAAGAAGGAAGAGTCTATTACAGTCGTGTTGGCATATGAGAAAGAATTTCCAGTCATCTTGTAGTCATTGGAACCCTCAGACATATTACCATCAGCCATAGTAAAATTCCAACCAGAATTATACTCACAATATGTATGTATAAGGTGCAGTAGTTAAGTTCAACCAAGACAGGACAACATAGAAGAATCTGGAACACACTTATGGCTCCAATCATCAACTCAGAAATTCACTAAAACAGGCAGCAACATAGGCAGCAACTCAACAAAATAATTTCAGCCGATGACTGCAACACAAGCAGAAACTTTACGATTAGCAGCAGTCCACAACTAATGAGACCTCAACTTATAGATTTCATATCCACGATCTGTAGATCATTCTGCTCCTCACGTCAAATTATATCCACAAGCAGTAGATTGACTCTGCCCCACACGGTCAACATAAAAATCTGATTACAGCAACAATAACCTCCACGAGATCCACTTAAGGATCAGGTTGAACACAAACACAAAACAAATTGGCAGACTGTTTTCAGACGTGGATAGCAGGCATCACTTTCAGATGTCGATAATAGGTAGCAAACAAACACAGGTTTGACAGTGAGAAAACCTGTCTCACTTCAACAATGCAGAGAGAAAACAGAAATCTGCCTATTCCATACTATTTCAAACTTGTCTCACTTCAACGATGCAAGAAAAAAGACTGAACCTATGTAACATGGGTACGCCCCTTTTGGGGGCGTACCCTACCGGTACGACACCGGTACCGGTACCGGTACGCGCCTGGGTACGTCCCCGGTACGCATTGACCGTACCGGGTACGGTCAACGTACCGGGGACCGTACCCGTCCAAAAATGGACACGGTCAACATTGACCGGGTCCATTTTTGTCCAATTTTTTTTTAACTTTTATTACATTTTAACGCGAAAAACGTTAAAAAACCGCCACCACCGCCGCCGAGAAAACCGCCACCGCCGCTGAGTCCAGCCACCAGCTTCTTCACAAGGGAGGCACCTATGAAACTATTTTAAAGGGATGAATTTTTTCATCCACCTTCGATACATGACTAAACGAAGAAGTGCAATTGGATCTAAAGCGACTTCGGATCCGGGCCAACTCGCTCCAGATCCAATTTCATGGTAAAAATATTAAAAAATTAGAAAAATTTAAAAAAATTCAGAAAAAATATAAAAAAATCCGAAAAAACTAGTAAAAATCAGGAAAATTCAAGAAAAATGTATTTAAAGGAACACCCTTAGCATTTTGTTATTGTTTGAAATTTTTTGATATATATATATATATATGTATGTCTGTGTGTACGGCCGTACCCCCGTACCCACGTTTTTTGAAAATGGTTCGTACTCGTACCCGCACCCGTACCCGTACCTATGTGACATAGGACTGAACCTGCCCACACGACATACCTTTGCCTGTGGGAGTCCACCAGGCACCACACGACTAAACAAATCAGACTGCCCTAGCAGATCCGACATTCTTTGGCCTGAACATCTTCCACAGCTGCACTTGAGTTAGATTTGATTTTGCAGCAAAGTTTGATCTGATTCACCATTTCACCGACGTGATAAGCTTCAACGGCAGCAGCTTTCAGCAACTTCACGACAGCAGCAGCAACACAAGGGTGCTAATCATGTTTTTCACATGTTAAAAACATGATTAGCCCCTATCTAACCAACCAATCAACTGACTTGTTTTGTAAACAGCAAGAACCCTAGGTATGAAACCCTAGTTTGGCGGAAGAGAGGAGAAGGGAACCCTAGGCGTGAAACCCTAGATCACACAGCCCTAGGTCTGTTGAATATTGGAGGAAGAAGGGGATGAGAGAGAGAGAGAGAGAGAGAGAGAGAGAGAGAGAGAGAGAGAGAGAGAGAGAGAGAGAGAGAGAGAGAGACACTTTTTTTCTTATTCACATGACCCTAATCTCATATTAAAAGAGATTAGGGTTGGCAATATAACAATTACAGATTCAGTCCACTAAATATAAGAAAATATTTAAAGAACTACTCTTCAACTTTTTAATATTTCAGAAACACTCTTTAACAAAGGGAAAGCAGCAGTTTTCTATAATCAAATCAAACTACTTGAGAATGCCACACCTTATACAGGTCAAAGGTTTTCTCTTCACATCCCAGATTCATGGACTGTTTATACAGTTTTCTTAGCTGTTATATATGCTTTATAGTGCTTTGTAAATGTGTGTTTTTTTTATCTATGGTTACATAGGTTATGTAACTTACACCAATTTCAATTTGACTGTCATGCTTCTGTTTTTTGCTGTTTCTGTTATATAATATATGAATGTTTTATGTAATCTATTACATCATTGCATTCTAAATATAACTGCTTTCTGTTATGTAATATATGTGTTCTCACTTTTCAGTTATGTTAGTTGGTTATGTGAATATATATATATATATATATATGCTCATGGCTCATGCAGTTTAGTTATAACTTGTAATACTGTTATTACATGTTGTTTATAAGCTCCAACTTTAATAATGCATACATGAGCTACTTATATTTTACACATAGTTACAAATAACGTTTTGGAGTTTTAAATGGGGAGGTTTTCCTCGGATATAATATGGCGAGCTTGAAAAAAAGGGAAAAATACGGTAAATTTTAAAAAAATTTAAAAAACTAAAAATGGGAGAAAAATAAAATAAGTGAGAAACTAATAACACAAACATCAAAAGATAAGTAAATTTGCAACAAATAAAAAATAGAAAATGAAAAAAAAAACTATTTGGCATTAAAGAAATGACAAAGTGAAAAAAAAGGAAAAAATGCGTTTTTTTTAGTTTTAAACAGCCATTTAATTTATCACCGTTTTTTTCGTGTTTTTTTCGAAAAAACGCATTTTCTGTGACTATAGTTTTGGAGTTTTAAATGGGGAGGTTTTCACACACACACACACACACATATATATATATGCTCTAACAGTTGCCACAACATGATAACTGATTAGGGGCAGCATATATATCTAAATATAAATATATAATAAACATATATATATGTATACAAAATAAGAGCCTCCTAATGTGTTTATACACACTAATTTTACATAAATCAAGTTTTAATTCAAGTTATTTTTGTAAAAAATTGATCTTTTCTACTATGAGATGTTACAAGGGTCATTCAATTTTCGATTATTAAAAAAAATCATTAAACCAAAAAAAATGACTAATTTCTTCTCAGCAAATCACATACATATCAATACATACTTGTCATTACAATCATTAAAATGATCGATATAGATGTAATTACAAGTTAAACTCATTGGATAAACTACAAGTATAAAGAAATGACCTAAAACCTATCTGTATTAATACGTACTTGTAATTACAATAATTAAAATGAATCTATAAAGATGCATTGAGGAATATTCAATGGTTAATTTTAGATCATCTGAGTCACATTATGCTAATGTCAACTTAATTGTTACAAATCATGTAGAAATGAAAAGAGGAAAAGCCCAAATGGTCATATTATTCCTCTTAATAGTGTAACCGTTGAAATCAAGTAGCCATCGCCCAACAAGGAAGTCCTGATACAAAGGGCAGCCCAAGGAAAGATTTTTTCAAAATTTGACTGCAAAAGTGGATACCATCATATTAAAATAATAGATCAAAATGTGCATAAAACAACATTTTACACTTTGTTTGAATTGCATGTATGGTTGCAGAATATATTTGTCACTTTAGCTAGTGCACAAATATAATCATACGATTACTGTAAAGACATTATTACTTGCCATTTTGTTGTCATACATAAACAAGTCTATAAATAGATAATGCCAAGCCTCATGAAAGCAGTGGTGTTTTTCTTGTGCTAGCTTCCAGTTTCTTTGCTGTTTTCAGCAAGTGACATGAAGTTCAGAGTGATCCGTCTTTGCAAACATTACAGAATTAGAGCAAAGAATGAATTGCCCAAAGTTGGAAAAGGAGTCTAAAACCAGATCAAGGGAGCAGAAGAATACTTGATCAGGTATGACGAAGATGCTGGACGGTTTATGGACGAGAACAAGAATTGGATTGAAAGGGATGAAGGACTAGGATTGCACAATACCACTAAAGGATTGTCCCTGATAATGAAATGCAACGTTTGCAAAAACAGATCACTCCAGACTTCAAGCCACATGCTGCAGACAACAAAGAAACTAGGAAGCTTACACAACGCAAATTTTGATTCACAAAAGACGGATGCCCTTCATGAGGCTTGGCATCATCTATTTAAAAGGACCTGTTTACATATAATGACAGATGACAAGTAATAATGTCTTTACAATAGTTGTATGATTATATTCGCACACTATCTAAAGTGACAAATATATTATGCACTAACTAAAGCACCCACAACCAAAGGTATCCACTACTATATTTCCGTTCAATAATTGGATGAACATATCTTTACAACATTCCACTATATGATAACAGACTCATACGAAATAGCTGAGGATGAACTGAAAGAAGCCATAAGAATCAGTTGAACAGAACTTACGAATAACTAGAAGGGGACTGTTGATTCAAACCGGGCAACAAGCCAAAGATCTAATACCAAAAAGGGAAATTGATTGGGGACAATGAAGAAGATAAACGATTTCTAAATAGAAGACAGGGAATCGGGATTGTAAAGGGATGAAGAATCGGGATTGACCAATACCACTGAAGGATTGCCACTGACTGATGAAACCCAACGATTGCAAAGACGGATCACTCCGAACTTCATAGACACTAGTGCAAACATGAACTTTTGCAAGAAAGAGATAATAAGAGATTGGCTTTATTATCCAAAAGGCACCAAAGTTGAAACCATGAATGGTGAAAGGAGATTGCATAATTTTGCCTTGAATCTACCAATAAAAATAGGAGAAAAAACAATCAGTGCGAATTTCGTATAGATTGATGATGCCAGGTCATGACATTAGTATTGGATCAATAACTCTAGACGAGTCCATACACTATCTATAGGGATTGTAGTGTTTCAAATAGGGAGAGAACAACCGATAGTGCTTCGGTTATCAGCTTGCAAAACAAAAGGAAGCAAAAATTAATTAAATAAACCGAAAAATGACTACTCCAAATCATGAAGCAAGAGTTGGAATTTGAAGAGGAAGTAGAAAGAATAAAGCCCTTCAAAGTTATAAATCTACTACTGAAGTAGAGAATTGACTATCTACCAAAATTTACTCAAGTAGTAGAATTAGTGAGGTCTTGTTGTGTAAAGCAACCCTTACAGTTTTGGGATCGATACAAAGCATATCCATAGTAGGATCAGAGATTGACAGGAAATAAATAATCTCTCAGGTCAAAGAATTAGAGGAGAAAGCCTTGATCAGAAAGTCTAATCACATTATGCGAATGCTAGTTTTATTGCAAAAATCATGCAAAAAACAAAAGAGGAAAAGCCTGAATGGAGTTAAACTTTATTCCTCTTAACAGTGTGACCATTGATATCAAAATGGCTATTGCCCAACAAGGAGGTCCTAATTTCAAGCCTAAGAAAAGTTATTTTTCAAAATTTGATTGCAAAAGTGGTTACCGTCATATTAAAAATAGCGGATCAAGATGTACATAAAACAACATTCGGCACTCCATTCAGATTATATGAATGGCTTGTGATGCCATTTGGACTAAAGAATGCTCCATCCCAATTCCAAAGAAGGATGGACGAGATAATGAAAGGGATGACTTCGTCATAGATTATATAGATGATTTGTTGATAATATCACACTTAGTAGAAGAACATTTACCTCATTTGAAGAGTTCTGCAAAATGTTAAACATGGCAAGAAAAATTTCAGATAGCAAAAAAGGAAATTGACTTTTTGCTTTTGTCTGTGATATTAAAAGAAGGAAAAACTGATGCAGGAACATGCCTTGAAGAATGCGGAACGATTCTCAAATGAATTGAAAGATAAAATTCAATGTCAGAGATTTCTTGGGTGCATAAATTATGTTAGAAACTATATTCAAAGGCTATCAAAAAAGACCCAAGACATCAGAAAAGTGACAAATAAAGTAACATATCAATGGAGCAAAAAAGTCACAAAAGCTGTGATAAAACTTAAAAAAGAATGTCAATGCCAGCCTGATCTCAAACCAGCCTTTTCAGGACCATTTGTGTTGTTGACAGATCCTCAAATGATACATAGGAAGCTGATCTGATGAAATAGGCAGGAGATAAAAAAGGTGTGTTTTAATGCAACCGGACAATTCAAACAAAATAAGCTCACCTACTGGCCCACATAAAAGGAGATTCTTGCAGTAATCTGAGGGTTGGAAAATTTTCATCATTATCTGTGTTGAAAGTAGAACATTTTAATTAAGTGTGGTAGGTTTTCAAATATTTAAAAGTTAGGGTTCCTTTATGTATTTTTAGTACTTTATGTGTACATCTTTTGTAGTTGGTCCTGCCGTGCCCTAATCTCTCTTTAAGAAGAGATTAGAGCACGAGATTGAAAAAACAAGGATTTGCCGTCTCTCTCTCTCTCTCTCACTCTCTCTCTCTCTCTCGTTCTCCTCTATTATTCAACATGGTATCAGAGCGAGGAAGAAAACTTCTCGCGTGACCGACTCGTCTCAAGCTGCTGGCGTCATCGTATCAAGCTGCTTGCGTGATCTGGCGTGACCGACTCGTCTCAACCTGCGAGCGTCTTCGTCGAGAGGCTGCCTTTGTGATCGTGTCCTGTATTTCAGACTTTTCCTGGCGTAATCCCTAACTTTCCTCATATTTCTTACTACCTGGAGGAGGATCTGATCTCGCCTATGTGGAAGGCGCGATCAGATCCTCACATAGCTTGTGTGGAACAATTTTTTTCTTGTGTTGTTCGTGGAAGGTTTTCACGTGGAGGTGTGGAATAATTTTTTTGCTGTGATGGACTCCGTTGAGAATATTTGAGTGGATCGTTGGGCTGTTGGTGGCTGTTAGTGTCTGGCGTATTCTTTTTCAGCAGGCTATTTTCCGCAAGTCATGATATTCAGCAAGTTTTTTTTTCTGTCCGTCTCTGGTGTGGCTTCGGCAGACTTCTTTATTTGCTATGTGGGGATGTGAAAAGAACGTGTGCATGTTTCTTTATCATGTGTTATTCATGTTGTCCTCTTGAAGTTGCTGCATAAGTAGAGAGTTGATATACGGGTTGTTGCTGTGATTTACATGGTGATTTAATTTTTTTTTAATAAAGTAAGATCTGGAATATTAGGAGCTGCTGCAGACTCCATTTATAAGGACTTTTCAGCACCTTTATCCCTGTCATGTCGTGTGTTTTTCAACAGATTTTTTTTCCTGAAGTCTGCGTGGAGGGGTCTTGGTCTTCTCATGCTTGACGTGATTTATTATGGCTGCGAACCAAAATTCAGAAGGTGGTAATGATCATAAAGGAGGCGGAAATCCCTTCTCCTATGGATCTACAGTTAAATTAGATGGACACAACTATGAACTGTGGTCCAGATCTTTTATGTTATCAGTAAAAGGGCATCGAAAGAAACACATAATTGAAGAGGATGAGCCTATTAACAAG